>PRKT01000010.1:4145616-4247571 GCA_003671525.1 Saccostrea glomerata | reverse complement strand
CCCCCCCCCCCTCCCCAACCGAAAATGTGGATTCGTGTTACGTTGGTATGAAAAATGTCATTCACAGGAAGGTAAGACGCATAAGAACCCCCTCTCCCCGGCCGAAATAAATTTTCACATTTAGGAAAGGACTTTACGTATTTTTTTCTTGTCAAGAAATTTCTGGGAGTGACTCTCTTGGAAAAAATGTCCTATAGATCCGCGCCTTTTTTTTTAAATTTACATAAATATCAATATAAAAATAAAATGTATTCAAATATGTGTGGCAGTTGGCAGTAAGCAGCTGACAGTTGGCAGTAAGCCATTGGCTGTCGTACATGGCATTCCATAATTTAGACACAGATTTGACGTTAATATTTTCTCTATAATATTACGACTTATATATTTTAAAAGCATTTCACACAAAAATAAGTTAAAAATCTTATTTCATTTAAAAGTTATTAAAACTTCAAATTTTGTGGCGGGTTTGATTGACACATCCTTGCTTTTAATCCTTAGGAAAAGTGGCAATCTTGTTGTGTATAAATGAAAAATATTAATGCTATAATCCAGAAAATTCAGAGTAGACATGGTCGAAAGCAAAACAAACACACAATATATTGTCAGTCCGTGCAGTTGTAGTGAGCAGACTTTGGCGATTGAACGCGCCCGGTGAATCGTAAATATCAACAATATAATAACAGAGCTCGTGCCCTGTTTACAAAAAACTGTGTACATAACACGGGTGCGATCGATTAGCTAAATTCTGTACACAACACTTAGCTCGGAATGACGATACTTGTGAAGGAGTTTTGCTTTCTAACAATTCTACTCTGAATAAAATTATTTTTCTGGATGAAAGTTTTAATATTTCTCATTAATAGACAACAAGATTGCCACTTTTCCTAAGGATTAAAAATAAAGTAAAAATTTGTGAAAGCGCAACGATGTGTCAATCATGATCAAACCCAACGAAAAATTTGAAGTTTTAATAACTTTTAAATTAAGTAAGATTTTTAATTATTTTTGTGTGAAATGCTATAAAAATATATAATTCGTGATATTATACAGAAAATGTAAACTTCAAATCTGTGTCCAAGTACCTTTAACATTTTGAAAACCCACTATAAATAGGTACTAGTATATTTATATGCTAAGTATATACACGAGCAGAAAGGTCTGTAGACCTGAAATTACAAGTAGATAACGAGCAAAGCCTTTCCTGAAAATGTCCTTTTTACTCTGCCATCTTATGCAAATCATTCATATTTGTGATCAATTGTCAGAAAAACTCAATTCTTATTTGTGCATAACTTTTGTATTTTTTTTTCTGTTTGTAGACATTACCAAGTTGTATAAATAAAAACGTTCGTGCTTTTAGATATAAGTCCTTTAATATTTCTAATTCTTCATAAAAAAGAACTTTTTTGGAGAATTCACTCATATGGAAACTCCACCATTTGCCGATGGAGAGCTGCAAATTTTGTACTATACCCGGCACTCAGGGCCATTGAGCAGGGAGGGATCTTTTTCGTGCCAGCTGAATTTACCTACTGCAACAAGGGACCTCGGTTTATACAGTCTCATCAGAAAGACTGGTTTCTACGTCCCACAGTTGAATTCGAACCCGCGACGTAAGGATAAACTCCTTACTTCGCGACTCTATAGAAGACGCTCTAACCACTGCGCTACACGAGCTTTTTGGAGAATAAATCTTAACTTCTACATGATTCTGATTTACCCTCAAAATCTGGGACAAAAAAGCATGGGACAATGAACTCACTCCGCAGAAACAGAACATGTTATCCGTGCTCATAAAATGTGTACTAGTATATTGATAGTTATGTCTTAGAATTCCCTTGAGAATTCCTTCAAAAACTTTTCGAGTCGCCCGTGTGGCGCAGTGGTAAGAGCATCTACTCTAGAGTCGCGGAGTAAGGAGTTGATACTTTTGTTGCGGTTTCGAATCTCACTCTGGGATATGGAGACCAGTCCTTCGGATGCGACCGTACAATGTCGTAGTAGGCACTGGCACAAAGAAGGTCCCTCATTGCTCATGGCCATGAGTGCCGAGTATAGGTCAAAATTTGTAGCCCTCCACAGGCAAGTGGTAGCGTCTTCACATGAGTAAAAAAATGTCCAGAGTGACGTAAAACAACAAACAAATATTAAAAATTATTCGTTATATTATATTTTTCTGTGAATGATTTTGATCCATTGTTCTGGCTTTAAAAAGCGATGTACTAAATTATGTTTCTTAGTGCATGTAGTCTACTTGTGTGCCAAGTTAAATTGAACTTATATCATTTTAACTAAAACTGAATTGAAATCAGACCAAAACTGCTCGAAGGTCACCTAAATCAACAACCGATGCACTATATCGTGTATTGTAGTGTAATTTATATAAAATTATATGTTCCATAAATTAACAGAAAATTAAAATTTTCAGTTATCATGCTATTTTTTTTAAAATCAATTTTAAAATATTCTACTTTAAGAACACTATGGGCATTCTTTACATGTAGTTATGCATTAAATATCATTAATATTTCACTTGAAAAAGTCGTTAATGGTAATCTAACAACCGAGCTCTATGATAAACGTGATGACTTTTAACTTTTCTATCTTCAACTTCTGCAGCAGTATACCTTCATCGCCTGCATATGGAGTTTATATATCTTAGTTGATTCCATACGCAAGAGCATGCTCTACGTCTGAACAATTTCTAAAAGAAAATAACTTATTGACAAATAAGTTGTTGAAACAAGAATATCAACAGTCTCGTTTAAAGTTATCATTTCGTAAGTTCTTTGGTCGATACAATGACCATTTCAGCAAATACAATTTATCATGGAGTCAAACGTTGATTGACTTTTTCGTACATTTTTTAAATCATTATTTATACACTGAATTGACGACGGATTTTTCCGATTTTTCCGAAATTTCTCGATCATGACAAGAAGCACACGGCAGGTGTGACCGGTCGGCAGGGGATGTTCACTCCTCCATGGCACCTGATCCAACTTCCAGTGTTTTGAAGGTCCCTGTTTCCTCTCCTCCTTTTTTGTATTGTTTTATGGACTTTTGATATTTAATACTGTTCGTTTTCTCCATTTGTTTCATTCACAATATCCGCGCATAATCTCGAATGATTTGTCTCTCATACATGAAATCTGAAATTATTTTTCTTAATTGATGTGAAAAGAATTTAAATGATATATTATTTTCGATTGATTTAGTTTCTGATCATAAGTTTTTGGTTCAATATTTACTTTCTTAGTTTCTTCTCTTTTTATTTTCATATCATAAAAAGATTGTTAAACGGAAGAACCATAGGTCTCTGATGAAAATGTAGCTCTTCTAGTTTGATTGACTGTTTGTTGTTTAACGTCCGTCTCTAGAATTTTCCCCTCATATTGAGACGCCAACCACTTGCCAACAAAATCAAAAGCCGATGCGCTAAACCATGCATCTTATTGTAATTCATATATATGAAGCGTAAATTAACAGAAAATTTAATATACATGTACATAAATTATCCTATCCGTTTGAAAAAAAAATCATAGCTTAGCTACATGTTTTTTCATATTATTTTTAAATCTAATTTGAAAATAGCTTATTTTTAGAACATTGTGGGCATTCTTTTCATGTAGTAATGCATAAAAAACAATATGAATATGTACGAGGGTTGTCCGGTAAAATCGTTGACAGGTTGCCGAGATTGAAAATTAATCATCATTGCGTTCTGAAATTTCGACTCCCTTTCAGTTCACTTTTCATCAATATACATAGCAAAATTCTATGGCACGCAAAATTAACATATGTTCAAATATTTTTACCGATCTTTAGATAATTGTACGTATCTTCAAATGAATTTTACGTATCTTTAAATCATTTGTACCTATCTTCAAATGAATTAGAGATAGGTATAATTCATATAATTCAAGAATACCTATTTTAATTCATTTGAAGATAGATACAAATGCAATAAATTAAAGATATGTATGATTGATTTAAAGTCAGGTACATGTACAATTGAATTGAATTTTTTTCGTTACACAATTTATTCTTTAATTACTAAGATATTGGCAATAATATCTACTCCCTTTCTCATACGTCATTTCCAGTATATGTTTTGCTCACTTATTTCTATGTGTATTTTAATAAGTATATTATGCTTTTTGCACATTTTGAATTTACCTTTATTTCTCCTTTCATCCTCGTTGTCGTCGCTCTGTAGGTTCTGTGTGTTTCCCTTCATGTTCAATATTGTCTCCGAGGGAGTGTTCATCATATTCAACAACACAATACGTATTGAACCTAGGTATAATTGAATTGAACCTATCTTCAAATCCTTTCTGGATAAGTCTTAATTGAACATCTTCAAATCAATTGTACCTATCTTTTAATAAATTGTACCTAACTTTAAATCAATTATACATATCTTCAAATGAATTAGAGATATGCATAATTCAACTAAACCTATCTTTAATTGAATTATAAAGTTAGGTTTAATTCCGTGAAAGATAATATGTTTAATTTATTTGTACCTAGGTCGGATTATTTAGAGATAGATATAGTTATTTACACCTTTCTTCAATTCAATTGTACCTATCTTTATTTAATTGTACTTATCTCAAAATGAATTGAAGATAGGTGCAATTATTTGAAGATAGGTTCAAATATTTGAATATATATTAATTTGGCGCGCAATTAAATTCAAACAGATATATTGATAAACTAGAGGTACTGTGAGCAATGAGCTCATTAAATAATACCCCCCGCTTCCCATATGGTTATAATGGCAAAGTCCATGTTTTGCTGTGGCCGGGAAACCCAAAATATGTGTCGGATAAAAAAGTAAAATAGGAGGTGCACAATGGCAATATGTAATAAAGATTCTGTGAAAGTTTCATTGAATTTCACTCGGAGTATAAGAGGAGTTGCGGATAAGAAATGGGTACCCCAAAGCGTAACAGACAGACGGACGGATGGACATACCGATTACAGTATATCCTACCACTCTTCAAGCGGGTGGTATAATAAACAAAATTAATAATGATATTTTATGTTGTATGTAGTATCGCCTTCCGGACCACAGATGATAATGTCAAAGTGTCTAAACATGCTAAAGCAGCGTCATATTTTTCTTTGCTAAAAATTGGATACGTTCTACTCTTTAGGAAAGCAATTGATAAACATATAATTGAGTTTCCCTTTATTCCTCCGTAAACAGTAGTTGATGAACCAATTTCGCACACAACTGTTACCTTCTGAAAATTTATAAGTAAGTCATAAACTGTACTTTCACTATCATCCAACTACCAGGGGGGAAAAGGCAATCTGATATCGATGGTCTACAGTGACAGTGTCTTTTTATTGAGCGTAAGTCTTGTTCTACCTGGGGACTTGATCAAAAAAGATTCCAATTAGAATAAACTCCCAATTTTATTGTATACTAAGGATCTGGTAATAGTTATCCCCCCGATTGAAAAGCTGGAGGGTACACAGGATGAATGTCCGTCGGTACATCCGTTTGTCTGGCTGTCCATCCGTCTCTTACGCTTTGGGGTACATGTGCCCATCTCTTATCCTCAGTTCATCTCATACATGTACCATGGAATGAAATTTAGTGAGACTTTTACAGAATCATTATTACATGATGCATATTTTACTTTACTTTTTGATCTGATGCATATTTTTTGGTTTCCTGTAGCAAAACATGGACGCTGCCATTATATTCACATGGAAGGCGGGGTTTCATTTAATGAGCTCATTGCTCGCAGTACCTCTAGTTTGTATACGATTTTTATACCCCACGCAACAAGTTGCGGGTGGTATAATGTTTTTGACCCGTCCCGTTTTTCGGGATTACAAGAGCATAACAGGGATATTGTCATTATAATCATATGGGTGGCGGGATATCATTTAGTGTGCTCGTTGCTCACAGAACCTCTAGTTTTCTTGTGTTTTTGTTTTACCACTTTCCTATTTCTAATGCTCAGGAAACTGCAAAAAATTAAGCAAATGCCTTGAAATTTTCAAAAAGACGACATAACACGTAGTAGACAAATAATAGGATAACTTTCACTTAAATCTTATCTACCGATTCTTAAAACTTTTATTTCGAAATAATAATCGTATATTCTGTAAGGAAACCTCGGTTTACCCTGTTTTTATTCAAGGATAAAAAATATCTTTATTTTTGTGTCTATTTTATCAATACAATTAAGACGCACTTAATTATGATAAATAAATATTTGCTGAGAATGTAAGCTTAGTCCGTCCATTATTTTAAATTCCGAGAAAAACGCTTAATTTGTCCACGATATTACCAAACAACCCTCGTATACCGGTAATTATATACTCAGTATATCCACAGGCTCTTCGATCAAAGCAGGAAGATTTGTAGTCCTGAGATTACAAGTAAATAATGAACAAAGTTATGAGTTTCCTTAGAAGGTCTTTCTTACTCTGCCATTTTATGTGAATCATTCATATTTGTGATCAATTGTCAAAAAAGCTCAATTCTTGTTTTGATGTTTTTGCATTACTTTTGTATGTTAATTATCCAAACATTTAAAAATACATTTCTGTCTGATTAT
The DNA here is from genome assembly GCA_003671525.1 of Saccostrea glomerata. NCBI lineage: Eukaryota > Metazoa > Mollusca > Bivalvia > Ostreida > Ostreidae > Saccostrea > Saccostrea glomerata. The sequence continues at coordinate 4,240,987 of PRKT01000010.1, read as the reverse complement.
AGACATTTTCTCAAGTTGTATAAACAGAAAAAAAGTGCATTCAAATAATCCATTAAATGAATTTTACTTCTTCTAAAGACTAACTTTTTTTGGAAAATAAAGCTTATTTTGTGTACGATTAAGATTTTTAAACCCCCGCTTGAAAAGCGGGAGGGTATTAAGTAATCGGGATGTCGGTCCGTCCGTCCGTCTGTTACGCTTTGGGGTACCCATCTCTTGTCAACAACTCCTCTCATACCACTGAATGAAATTTAAAGAAACTTTCACAGAATTTTTACTACACATTCCCATTTTGCACCTCCTATTTTACTTTTTTGATCTGACACATATTTTGGGTTTTCCATAGTGATCATGGACTGTGCCATGATATACATATGGGAGGCGCGAGGGTATTATTAAGTCAGCCCATGGCTCACAGTACCTCTAGTTTCCTTTTGACTCTGGAGCAAAGAACGCGTCGGTCAAAAACTCTGAAGACGCAGAATTCATCATCCGTGCTCATTTAAGATTTTTATTTACTAGAAGACTGTGTATGTTTCATTATATTTTTAAAAACTAGAGGCACCTTGAGCATTAAGCCCACTAAATGATACCCCCGCATTCGTCGGATCAAAATGTAAAATAGAATGTGTACAATGGCAATATGTATTAAATATTCTGTAAAAGTCTAATCAAATTTCATTCAGTGGATTGAGAGGATTGCAGATAAGAATTGGGTACCTCAAAGCGTAACAGACGGACGGACGTACAGGAGGACGGACATCCCGATTACTATATACCCTCCGATTTTCAAACGGTTATAATAAGGGGACTTTGGTCTAATTTAAGAGAAATTTGGTTTCTTTTTACTTGATAATTCAATTATGTACGTTTTGACACATCTTCAATTCAATTTCCACTAATTGCTTTTATACACTGTAGTATATATAAGTTCCCTATTTTAGAAATTCAGCCTTGCCTTTTTCAATTTAATCAATCCCTTTATTTACGAAAAGTAAAGCTAATTGCTTTATAATCAAAACGAAAGGATCAACTTTATCATAAAAGTTTCGGACATCAAAGCGTGTTTTGATGTTTTTATGGCTTAGTTTAGTTGTTTAATATACCCCTGCTTGAAACGTGGGAGGGTATATAGGATGTCCGTCCGTCTGTACGTCCATTAGTCGTCTGTCAGTTTGTCCAAATGTTACGCTTTGGGGAACCCATCTCTTATCTGCAACTCCTCTTATTCAGCTGGTTAAAGTTTGATGGAACTTTCACAGAATCTTTGTTACATAGTGCCATAGTCACGCTTACTTTTACTTTTCGATCGGACACAAATTTCCCATAGCAAAACATGTATATTGCCATTCTTTCTGTAGAGGGTACCCATCTTTTTTCCGCATCTCTTCCTATACCACTGGATGAAATATAATGATACTTTCACAAATTATTTATTACATAATGCCATCATGTACTTCCTAAATTACTTTTTGATCTGACATGTACTGTAAATGTATTTCACTTTGCTGTGTACTCTTTTTGGCGGAAAGAAACTTTTGCTAATTCAAGTACAACGCAAAATGTCCGCCAAATATTGTACGCACTAAATAAAATACCTTAACAGTATTTTGGGTCACTCAGAGCAAAACATGGATTTTGCTATTATAATCATATGGGAGGAGGGAATGTTCTTTAGTTAGCTCAGTGTTCACAGAACCTATAGTTTGTTTTTAATGTGAATAAATGAATGTGTTTGGTCACCTAACAATTATTCATTTTAAAGCTTTTGTCAACTCAGTATAATTCTTATATTTTAAATAAGAAGAATCTCTACATTTATAAATCTAATACGTTTGTAGACAATGTCTGGTTCATGCAGTGTATATGAATAAAAATGTATACTATTCATTTATATTAAAGACTTTGATGCATTTTTCTCTGCTTGACACATATTGTCTCTGAATTAACCAATCGTGGCTTTTATTCCGTTTCTTGGTATTTCATTGTTCAGTGAACCGTGTTTGAAACCAAGCCTTAAAGTTATTTAAATTCTACCGTTTATACACTTATTCATTAAAGACTTTGATGCCATTTCTCCTGCCTGACATATATTTTATCTGTATCTGTTTAAACATATCCTGGCTTTTATTCCGATTCTTGGTATTTCATTGTACACTGTGCCCTGTTTGAAACCAAGCCTTAAAGTTATCAAATTCTACCTTTTATACATGTATTTATGAAAGACTTTGATGCCATTCCCTCTGCCTGACATAAATTATATCTGTATATACATATCATGGCTTTTATTCCAATGCTTGGTATTTAATTATTCACTGTGTCTGTTTGAATTCAAACCTTTAAGTTATGTAAATTCTACTGTTTATACATGTATACAAGAGTAAACATTAAAAGAAATTTAATATTCATGCATTTGATTGATGTACAAAAATAGAGAAGCCAAGGGCACAGGGCTTACAAAACAATATTCTACATGTCCCTAAGAGTTTTAATGACCAAGTTTTGATTTTATAGGAAACACCGATAGAGATGAAAAATGTGCACAACGTCATTATGTAATAAAGTTTCTCTGAAAGTCTTATTAAAGATTATTCAGTGGTAGAGAAGGCGTTGCTGATAAGATGAGTACTTAAAATATTATAGAAAGAATGGTAGTGGTAGTGTACATGTTTTGCTACGTTAATTTAGATAAACAATTCCTTTTAGAAATAATTTTTATCAAGGTGATTTTGATTTTAAAAAATAAAAGATTTGTGATGGATACCCGTTCCCCCTTTCAAGAGTACCAAGAATGCCGATCATTTCTTTGAGAAAACTCCATATATTTAGCCGATCGAAACCATAACAAAATCTAGGATGAGCACAATGACACAAAGTAAATAAAATTCTGCGAAAGTCTCGTTAAATTGTTTTCAGAGATATATACAGTTTCGGCGTAGATGAACATCCGAATGTATGTAGTATAAAAAGAATAGCAGTTTATGTTTTGATATAGTATACCAAAATTAAGTGTCCAATCGAAATGTTTTTTTAAAAGGAGAAACACAATATGCTACTATGTAAAAATTAAGATTTCATGAAAGTTTAATCACAATGCATTAGTGGTGCAAGAGGAGTTGCAGATCTGATCAATGTTTCTAGGAACAGCCATTTTAATGTGGCACATTTAAACATATATAAAAAAAAAGTCTTATGTTCATATAAAATATTGTGAGCATTCCCCTTAATGTATGTCTTTTCTACCAATCAAGCAATTCTTTCCCTCTTATGTATATGTATATTGTAATTTAAGGTGTGTGATCATAATCATCATATACATTTTAACAATGTACTTTCTTTTTGTCCCATGAGGGCCCTTAATTGGTCAATAAACGAATTGAGTTGAATTATAAGGGAAAATTCTCTGAGACATTTTCTCTTTTTTTTTCTGTCCATACTTGGCTATCCAATGTAACGGATGGACAGTCAGATACCCCTAGCACCATATTACCCTCCCTCACTTTACCAGTGGGGATAGAACAGCACGCGTTCTAAAAAGCATTAAACTGACAGAATTATAATTTAAAATACATACATATCAGTAGACAATAGGCATGCAGCACAAAATATAAAAAAAAAAGTACATTGAAGGAAACATATTCCAAGATTTTGAAAGTATATATACGTATTATGATAAACATATAAAGGGTTATGAAGGAAGGCCATCTATGCGCATTTCACCTTTCCCATTCACAATGGCACAGCCAGGAACACCTTAAGTTCCAAGACAGTACCGTTGTCAGAAACCTTTAAAGTTAAGCACTGAAAGTGGCTCGTTGTCATAAACTTACAGGTGAGGATATGACAATATCCGTCCGGTGTCATGATTTGAGATGACAGACCGTGAGTATTTTTTCCATTTTTTAAGTTAAATCATTTATTACAGTATCTAAAATTGTAATGGGGTACAGGGCTGATACTCTTTTCGGTGTTGTATGAATTTCAGTTGTTAAATTCACGTAAAATACGTGGAGTTTGCGTTGGCGATATTAAATGACTACGGACAAGATAAACTTAATATGTACTGACAACGGACATTTTGTTTAAACATTGCGATTTCTTAAAGCCTGCTTTTTACAAATTGCTGGCATTTACCCTACTACCTTTAAATGAAGTATTTCTTCATTATTTAATATCAAGGCACTACCTAAATAAATCAAACATAAGAAATATATAATTTTCGAAATGTATGGGCATGAAAACGCCAACTTAAACTTCTCAAAATGTATTATAGATATCACAAACAACTATTGATATATAGAATGCTTAATGTTATAGCTACTCCCCAAAATAGAAATTAATCTAAGCATTGCTCAAAACCTTCAAATTCTAGGCATTATAAATAAATTCTTGTACGTTTTCAATGACACCGGACGGATATTGTCATATCCTCACATGACAACGAGCCATTTTCAGTGCTTAACTTTGAAGGTTTCTGACAACGGTACTGTCTTGGAACTTAACGTGTTCCTGGCCGTGAATGGGTTAGCCATTCCTTATCCGCAAACCCCTCATATTCCACTGAATAAAAGAGGGTGATGCCATTCATTAATTATTTTCCGTAAAAGCTTATCGGATGTAAATATGAAAAATTTTAAGAAGCAACAACATTGTTGCATAGTGCAATTGTGCTACTGTAATAATTTTTTATTGATCGATATTGGTGTTGCTTCAATAAAATATGTGTACGCACTTTCATTCCTTAAGGTACTTCCATCCTCCTGTGATGTCACAGGCTTTTGCAAAAATTATTACGATTAATCTAAATTGAAATTAATGGTACTGTGAGAGATGAGCTCACAAATGATGCCCCCGCCTCCCATATGAATATTATGGCAATGAATGTTTTGTTATGGGACACCCCAAATATGTGTCGGATCAAAAAGGTTTTGGAAAAAGAGGAAATCTAGAAATTTTGACTGCCAGTTTGAACAAATGACATCAAGTATGAAATGCCTTTTGTAAGACCAATAAAAACGTCATCCCATCAAAGACTTTTAACAAATATGCACAATTTATTGCAAAGAGCAATTATCAGTACTCCGCAACATCTACACTTATAAATTAATACATTTTGGAAATGCAGATGATATTCATGTGTCGTTTAAGGCTAATTTTTACAAAATATTTTTTTTTTCAATTTATCAGGAAATTGTGCATATTGGCTACTTAATTTTACCTTGTCAGAAATTAAATTAGAGCACCTGAAACAAAATACCCATGACACAGTATAACAAGTTTCACAGTAATCATCAATTAATGAAATACGTCTACTTCTGCTCCAAATATAAATGTGGGATTTTAAACACATATATTTCTTCCTGCTATGAATAAGGCTGTAAGCTGTCAGTAAAAACTACATTATATTGTACTGGATATTTCTGTAAAAGTGGTATAAATGCATTATCTGGGGGGTTTTTTATTTTAAAAAAAAACAAAAATGTTTACATTTGTATTATTTTGTCAATAAATAATGTCCTCATGACTTGGAAAGAAACAAAATATTTCAATAATTTAGTCTGCATGCTTTAACTTAAATATTCTCTCTGAATTAAAACACATGTCCGAAACATTTTTATCCAATTTCTGATTGTTTTTATAACTCATTTTTGAGTATGGCCCTTCTTATACTGGATTATAGCAGATCCTATGATCCTATGGACGTGTTTCTTCTTTCTGAAAGGTGTTTTTTCAAGTTTGGAAAATTATAGAAGTCAGAGCTTGAAAGATCTGGCGAATATTATTGTGTGACAAAATATTACCTTTCTGTATATCCCCCAAATCTCCTTTACTCTTCATGGCGTGTGGGTTTGGACGCTGTCATGAAGAAATTTAATGTAGTGAATCCTGATTCTAAGTACTTCCTCTCAAAATCCTTCCGATTTCTTTGCAAAAAATTTGCTTCTAAACTCTTTTTAAGAAAATGGCATATTAACCTGTCTTTGTCCTCTTGTAGTAATTCTTTGCTCTTTTCAGACCTTTGCTGTTTTTGTCAAGTGCATCTTATTGTAAAAATATTTTGACGGTAATAAAGCAATGGATTCCAGTTTCTTTATCTGTTTGAATTTAAGAAAAACGTGGATAGCTACAATTTCTGATTTTTATAATAATTGTTAAGATATTCTTACACGATGCCATTTTACTCATTTTTCAAACATATGGTAACCATTGAGTACTAAGCCTTTTTTACTGTCAAATGTTTCTTTAAAATAGTGTGAACTACCCCACAATTGATGCCTATTAAATTTGCTAGGTATTGTAGGTTCAATCAAACATCATAAGTGATAATTTGTTGAATTCTTGCAAACAGAACATCGGTTGTTTTAAGTTCTTGTCGCCAAGGACGGTACCCATTTTTGATGCCCATTATATAATTATTGTTCATTGAAATCCACCTGCTCATGCGTCTATAAAACAGACATTGGTTGCTGTAAATTTCACAAATTTCAGTGAATATTTCTTTAGGATTCTTAACAAGTTTTGCAGCAGCTTAAATGAAGCTTTTAATTTCACTCTAGTTTACTGATTCTTTACCATTCTTTTTTAATGCAGTGTCTCAAATAGCTTTTGTTTTCCAGCTTCTCATGATGAAAATATGAAATGAAAAGTGGTCACATAAATTAATTTCAATTCATCAAAGATTCAATCATTAGAAAAAGTCAAGCTTAATGTCATATGATATCTGTATGTTATAGAGTTCAGGACATTATTTATTGAACAGCTCTCGTAACTTATCCCTTTTAAATTAATCTTTTAGACTACTTTTCACAAGTTCAGCTTACAATCTGTAAGGTTTTTTTAAAATAAATAAGTGGTATGATTGTTTATTTTCCCTAAACCATTTTCTTATATTGATATAAAAAGAAATAACAAAATAAGCATACCTGTCTGTACTAAGAGAGATAATCCAATCTCAATAAGAAGCTATCTAACGTTCTGTTTTCTTTAAAAGATATTTTTAAAATAATATATCAACAAAACTTACAAGGGTCAAAACCTCTACCCTATGTCTCTCTGATCCTTCCCTCTTGCTTTGGACAAACACCTTTTTGATAAACAGCGCACAACAGAATGTGCATATAGAAAAGAAATAAAAACACATACTATGCCTGCAATACACATACATATATTGTCATTGTAAGATTCGTTCAATTAAAAATTCAACCCATTATTTAACATTAAATATTTTATTTTCAATTGATTACAATTCATAGTCTTATCAATGTAAATGATGTTTTTAACATATACACATATATTCAAAAATTTCATATTAATTAAATCTCTTAAACACATTAAACATTTTTTTTTAATTTCCATTTTAATGCCGCTTTATGTTGTTAATGATTTTTAAATGCAGACCACATCAAGCAGAATCATGAATAGCCCAGTGTCTTAGATGTGTACATGTAGATCATATAATTAAATAATTGAATACATTTTATATATTATGATCAGACTCAACAAGAAATGGAAGAAATTTTGGCCACAGTACAAAGAATTATTAATAGAAAAATTCCTCATTTGTCATGGTACATAAGAAAAAACTACTCATAATATCTCATTTTCCAATCAATTTCATTATTTCCTATGCATGTACCTCTATAATAAACATCTGTGGAAAACTAGCATTTATAATGGATACTCATCGTCTCTTATTTTGTCAATTGACAATTTGAACTCTTCCTTGTGATAGAAGAATTTGAAAACCCATTTAAATGCATTATCTACTTTTTTTTTTAATTTGAAAAACAAAAACAAAAATGTATACATTTGTATGTATTTGTAATCTCCATATCCTTCTTTAAAGAAAACATGGAGATTGGATTATCTCTCTTGGACAGACAGGTATGCTTATTTTGTTATTTATTTTTACTAAGTATTTCAAATTAAGAAAACAGTATAAGGAAAATAAACAGTCATACCATTAATTTACTTATAACAGAACTTACAGATTGTTATTTGAACTTGTTATAAGTGGCGTAAAAGATGAATTTGAAGAGGCTTAGCTAGATAGAGAAGTTTATACACATGAAAAATTCAATCATAGTTTACTCATTTTCTTTTTAAAAATCAAAATCATTCAGGCAAAATTCCATGCAATTGATTAGAGGTGAACATTTAAAAGCATAAAAAAAATCGTGAGAACTTGGAACCATACCACTTCATTATATCTATATAATTTGAGAAAAGGGTGTGTGGATAAAGTATGTTTAACTCAGCATTCAAATCTAATGATAAAAACCATTCTCATGAAATCTTGATATTTAAATGTTTGATGATTTTATTATATTGGAGATTTGCCTTGGGTAATTTACTCGGCACGCCAAATATAAGCACACATTTCAGGTCATTTTTCACCATTGATACCAGTGCCTCTTGTAGCCTAGCCTGTTGATGCCATATCTGGTAACACCAGAAATACTGGCAACCTTCTGTAGAGCATCTTCTTCATCAGGGCAAGAAATAAATGATTCACATTGAGTATATAATTCTTAAAAATAAATATCACACAAAATTGACATTTTCACCCATTTGTTTGATCATAAAACATGTAAATTTTAGGATAGGCAATAAAATACAGAAATGCCAATTGGTCAAATGAGAGACCTTTGTGGCTAATTAATCGGTTAATAGTATAAAAAAAACCTTGACTTTAATAACATTGTAAACTCTTCTTAAATAAAGAAGAATAAAGTTACATAAAAAATTTTCAGAAGAAATGTCGCCCTTTTTTACACAACAAAGAAGACATATTGTTGTTTAAATTCATAAGCAAAGTTCATGTATACATGTACATGTGTACCAGAGATTGAATAAAAATATGGAATGTAAAATTTGTACATGTTTAAGACAATGTGAAGTATGTTTTTTAACACTTGATTTTAAGATCACCTGAGCCAAAGGCTCTAGTGAGTTTTTCTAATCAAAAATTGCTGTCTCCTGTCGTTGTTGTTGTCGTCATTATTGTCATAAATTTATAACAATTTCATCCTCTCCAGAACCACTGGGTAAATTCAACCTCAAATTCAACTTGGCAGGATCTTCTCAAGAACAGTTACCCTTGGCTAGAAAAGATGACACCTATATGAAAGCTTCCTGACATACCATAGATTTAAACTGTTTAAATCATGACTCCTTGGGTTAAGGTGGGGCCACAGTGGGGGATCAAAATATTACATAGTAAAACAAACGGAAAATATCTTTTTTAATTTTCTCAAGAACAATAAAGCCATGATTGGAGATATCTGTAAGGAATCAGTCTTGGGAAGTGTGGATTCAAGTTTGTTCAAATTATAACCCCCAGGATTAGGGTAGCTCAGTGGCCCTTCCCACAAAATATTTTACGACTTAGACTAAAATTTCTAAAATTATCTATTAAAGATTTTTTCGCTCAAATAATTAATTACAATTTAATCATAAAATATCAATATAATGAAACAGAACTATAAGATTTTCGCAGCTTAGCTATTTGTCGTACAACTTGGGAAAATTTTAGTCTTAGTACATATAATAGGATTTTTTGTGTGAAAAAAAAGGCAGCAAGGGCACTTACATAGAGATTTATTTGAAAAATCTTAAAATCATTTTTAAGGTAGGATTCTTCTCAAAATTCTTGTATTTAAAAATTTATGAAATTTTCACAGAATCAAGAAGACAATATCACTAACTGATAGTATCAGTGAAATTAAATTTGACCATTTTATACCAGTATTAGAGAAAAGGTCAGTTCAAGGTCATTACCTTTTCCCTGGACATTAATAATAAAAAATGACTGTTGCCAATTATGCGTTAACTACTTCAATATCAAATGATTGAATGATTTCCGTTTAGCATAAAAAGATTCTATCGTACAGGAGTCTTTAAAATGATATTACCAAAGTGACATAAATAATTTAACTAAATTGGATATTGGCTTATCCGAATTTTCTCTACTTTTCTTAAATTTTTAGGATATATAAGTTATTTTTATATGCTTCCTACATTCAATTTTTTTTCATTTTCACGTATGGTAAAGTTGTCACACAAAGATACAAAATGAAAAATACGTTTTGATCCTTTACTATGAGAGAAAAAATACTTTTTACGGATTTTTTGCTCAAATCTGTACTCATATTGAAAACTTATAAAAGCTACGTGTACCATAGTTCTAGTTGTTTTTTTTTATGAAAAAATCATATTTATTTGATATATCCAGGACATTTAGTCCCTTATCATTAATTAAACTTACATTAGAAAAGTTCAAGTCTTTGATTGTGTAAAAGTTATAGGTAAATTCATTGTTCTATAATAATTGTGAGAGGCATGAAATAAGATATTTTTATATGCCACCATTCCATCAAAAATATAGTCCCTGCTAGTTTTTAAACGCGGTTTACCATTTCTGTTTAAAGTTGTAAAATTTTGACGAGGATAGAAAAATATGGTGTTATATGCAAAAGTACTTTGAATGTTTTTCATCTAATCAGAAACCAGAGAAAAATCCTACCTTAAGAACAGGAAACCTATGATTGGTCATATTTAAATGAAAACATCCTCAGGTAGTGTAAATTTAAGTCTGTTCAAATCATGACCCCTCGGGTTAGGGAGAGGCAACAATGGGCCATCAAAATTTAACATAGGTAACAGTATACATAGGGATAATCTTTAAAAACGTTCTTTTATGAACCGCAAATCTATGACAAGACATATTTATATGGTATCACCCTTGGGTACTTTACATTCAAGTGTGTTCAGTTCATGAATCTTTGGAGAAGCTAGAAGGTTTCACAATCGGTGATCAAAGTTTTACATAGGAATACATGTACATAAGATAAATCATTAAAAATCATCTTCCCAAAAATAGCAAATCCTGATTTATCATAATTCAGAAGTATCCTTCATTTATCTATAAATCTTTCTGTTAGATAGCCCGATAACAGGGAACAGATGTATATAATGCCACCTTCTCATCTTGATATTTATTCTATAGAAACATGACTCATATAACAGGAGCCTGGTAGATTTTGTCTGTTTGATGACAGATGAAACAAGTGTTGAAAGTTTTCACTTCATTTGCAGCCTTAAAGATTACAGATAACCTCTTAAATCTTGTGGGTGATCAAAATAAATTTACAACCCATAGATCTCTAGCTTAAGCTGACGTATATACGTGTATATACTAGTCATCCTTTTTTTTTCTTTTCAAAATCCATTTCTTTGTTAATGTGATAAATTATGAACACTATGACAACTGCCATTAAGAGATATTTACATCATTCTGTCGCGTCGCGTATGTAATATACATAACCCGCTGTGTATTACATGAACATATTTTTATTGACAATTTCGTCAAATCAAGGCTGTGTGCTATGGCTGCACTTTATAGTGAAAGCTGTTGATAAAAAAATCCTTTCCACGTGATTACTTCTGATATCACACAGCTCGTTTCACATCGTCTATTTAGTATACCATTTCACAAGGATCAGAGAAAAATTTGGCATCTTCTGAAAGTCGTGATTTTATGTTAAACAAATTAAGGTTTGTTAAAAAATTTCAAAATGGGTTGCTGTTGTTCACAGTTTTTCAAAGGCAAGGATAAGAAGAGGGATTCGTCCAGTTCCAGTTCAGGGTCATCGCAGGAAAGGGCCAAGAAACCACAGTCTATAAAAGAGTTTATTGATGAATGTGTCAAGGTTCATAACAAGTACAGAAAGAAACATGGAGTTCCAACTCTCAGTCATGCAAAGGTATGTTATTTGTGTGCAATAAGGAATAAAATGAAAAAGTACCAAACTCAGAGGAAAGATAATCATTTGCAAATATTATGTTTTAGGATTTTTACTCCAAGAAAATAAATTAATAAGATATTTGAAGGTAGCTTTAAAGTTTGGTGCAATTTCAGGGAATTTCATATTCTGTATTGTCTCAATACTTTAGCTTAAAGTTGAATTTTAATATACGTCATTGTACATTGGTTACAACTAACTGTAAAGCATGATAAATGTTTTTGAAAATTGAAAATTATCTTCCTTGAACATTACGTGACACATATAAAAGATAAAAAAGATATGAAATTCGTCTAAAAATTAAAGATTTTACGCCCACTCTGTTTCTTGGACTCAGGTCCTAGATATCGAATCAATAAGTTCAGCTCTTCTCTTGGACTGGCGTTCAGTTCTTTTGTAAGTACGTCAAAGCTGTCCTTCCACGACTGATAAGTCTCTGGACGATCATCAAAGGTAACTAAAGACCAACGCAGCAAATCTTTCTTATTAATGTAATTCGCAAAGTCATTGAGTAAGGCAGGTTGAGGTTGTATCGAATTGCCATGATCGGTCATTGTAGACGTAATGACTTGGTCCTCATGAATAGGCCTTGTTGGACTAGACTGCAGGAGAGCAGGCATGCCAGTAACTGTTGGAAGATGATAATTCTCCAGGCTTGTATGATAAACTGGTACGCTTGTATGAACAGCTGGTACACTATCTGTTATTGGCTGATCACTTAAGTATTTGTTAAGAATGTCAGTATTATCTAAGTCATTGCTCACAGAAGTCATTTCATCTTCATCCCACATTCTGAATTCCTCTTTCATTCCCAGGTACTCTGCGTCAGCTACTGCAGCTTCCTTTTTCACTGAAAGAACGTCCATTTTGGCCTTTAGTAGTGCCTCTTCTTGTCTCATCTTTGCTTCCTGTTCAGCAAACTTTAGTTTTACTCTGGCAGCTTCTCTTTTTGCTCGTTGCTTGCCTAGAAGTGATGCAGCACTTGAAGAGTAGCTGGAGCTTCTTGCAGACTTAAAGCTACTGGACTTTACTTTTGTCTCTTTAACAACATCTTTATTGTTCACTTGTCTATTGTTCACTTTTCTATAGAACTGTTCAACACGTTCTGAATAAGTGGCTTTAAGTAAAGCCAGTGACGACTGTTCACGAGCACTATCCTCAGTGTTATATCTTACGAGAAAGTTTAATAACTCAGAACTCATGTTATTGTAGGTGTCGTATATGTCTGTTACACGTTCTGTCAATGAGTTTGTGTCTGTTTCTTCATGCACTGATTCACCGAGCAGACTATCTAAATGTCTTCCAACTTTTGTAAGTCTGTTTGAAAAACGGTCCACCTGTGCTTGAAAGAATGCTGCTCCTTTCTCCGACAGGGATCTTTGTTGTCTTGTCTCCATGTTTCCAAGCTCTTGCTGGGTAGATGGGACCTCCATATCCAAATTCAGCTCCTGCTGAGTATCAGATTGATCCATATCTTTAGGTGATCCTCCTGTAGCCACATCTGACTGGAAGTCCTAGATTTCTTACTGTAAAGCCTTTTTAGTGATCAATAACTAAGGTGCTTTTCATCATGTGATTTATTGCAGAATAGTAGTAGGTATGTTGTAGTAAGAAACTGAAAAAATAAACAACACAGTCATAAGTACAATGTTACACAGACAAACAGGTAAACAGTACAATACATGCAACTCAGGCAGACTAGTACATATCACTATGTGTTTCATTCTATAAATGTCTCAATAAAAATACCTCTCTTAATACAAACTTGATTCTTATGACATTTTGTAAATAAACAATTAGCTAAACTTAATATGTAATGAGATTTAATGTTTTGACTAGATAATTCGAGTTGACAATACTGATAATCTATCGTACATGAATTATTCGACTGAATACGTGACATACAAAGACCATGTGCACCCTAACCTTGACATTAGCTACCGTTACTAAATTTAGACAAAAGTACAGAATCATGTTTCATAAAATTCTACATATACTACAAATGCATACATCCTCATCGTGCACAAGGTTTATAATCAATCACTAAGAAATGTAATAAACAAGAAAAACTTACTCTATGCGGGACTACAACCGCCAAACATGACATAAGGCTTGCTGGTTTGATGCGGGCGCCATGCCGTCAACAATACTCAAACGGAAATAGTGTATAAAAAATAAACAGATCACGGATTCAATCCGGAAAGAAACTAAGGGGAACAACTCAAGTTCATGTAACACTACAAATAATACTCTCATTAAATTAATCCAGATAAAAACGAAGCACTAAAAGTGACCTTGAAAAGGAAAATTTGTAAACATTCATTTATAAAAATATCTGTGAAACAAAGCACTAGTATCAGACATATTAAACCTTTGAAATTTAATTGATGGGGTGTAAAAAGTATCCTTAGATTCAAATATAGTTTAAATATTACTACATGTATTAACCTGGTTTTACTAAAAAATTAACTTTGATTCATACTTGAACTATTATATGATCCTTCAGTATCTAACATGGATATGGGAAAGTCCAGTTTCTTTGGTATGAAGAATTTGTCTATAAGTTCGTTATATATTTCGTCTTTTCTGGTCAAACCAGTCTTGACCCCAGAACTGTTAAGTAAAAAAAATCCTATTTAATACTAAAATAGATCATTTGAAATAAAAACACACCACTGCATGGATCACTCATCTGGGCTTAGTTGCATCGTATTAATGATATAATTAGGATTACTATTTATACCTAATATTATACTTATAAATGGACAATCCAAAATGTACCATTGTCTTTTAATTTTTATATCTGAAATTTATTTTTAATATCAGCAAGTTTGATACTATTTTTAAAAAAAAAAAAAAGCCGGGTTGGGGTAGAAGGAGCAAGAGAGAATATTTGGACAGACTGCATTTATAGAGATACAGTCATCTATCCTAGATTTCTTTTATTATACCTTGTAGTCTTTTTGGGGGGGAAGACTCCCCCCCCCCCCCCCCCCCCGCCATCAGGACTTGAAAGGCGTTTATGGTCTGCTTGGTGGCTTTCACTGCCGCCACGGAGATCATGTCCTCTATAAATGTGTGTTCCTCTGGTTCTGATATACAGGCGAATGAAAAACACCTAACATTAAATAATTCTACTACTTCCCCCACTGTTAGCGCCGGCATTATATATCGTGACCGGTGGAACAGTCTATAGAAGACTTTCCAATAACGGAACACTCAGTGCTTTTAACATGTTTAATCTTCGATTCATGATCATGATACCTGGAAAAAATATCTTTAAACGTGGTGGAACTCGAAAATGTCGTTATCACACTTTTTTTGTGCCGTTGTGGCGGCATGGTTCCAAAACTACAGACAACACATGTGGCTGGCCTCGTTCAATGGCCGCCGCCATTTTGTTTTGTATTTATAATACGGGAACTGAAAACGGTGACAGAACTACAAATTCCGGAAATATTTCGATTTTTTTTACCGAATCGAAAAAAAAACTTTAGGGTCGGCCCCAAAAAATAGGGTCGGTTGGGTAGCAGGAAACAAGACTATTTATTTTTTTTGGCCTTATATGAGAATGAAATGAGTAAAATTCAATTTAACTAGGCATTTGTGGTAAGAAAAATCCAAGACTGCATTGGTTTCTTATTCATCGTTTGCATGTGAACAGAGACATGTAAAAAAAAAAAATCATGCATCTGCATTCTTGAGACCACGACTTTTTGAACAGCATTGTTTTATTATTATTGGACTAAAGCGGGTATGGGTATTATTGAACACAAAAGAATAAAATTTAACATCTAAAATCTTCAGTTAAAAACATCAATTAGAGAGAATCCTGTTAATTTTGGGTATCAATGTTATTTAATAAATATATTTAAATGAATGTATTAATTTTACAAAGAGAGGAAAGGTTGATTTAAGCATTGAATTCATATTTTTGGATGTCTTCGGTCCTATAACACACCTGGCCGTGTCGTCTAATTGAATACCGCGCGTTAGCTCTCTAATTTTTCTCTAATTTTTCCTCTTAAGAATTGTTTATTTCGGTAATCTTTAATGTGAATTTAGCGCCTTGGAAAACTGGTGTGCTTTATAGACGTAACAGCCGTTTTTGACGTTGCAAAGTTGAATAAAGCAAACGAACATTGCGAGGAAAAACGGGACAAATTAATACGCAAGTTTCGAGATTATCTCCCTAGGTGCGCTCTTTCGTTGAGGAGGGGAGTTTCGTTGCCGCGTAAACGAACAGGTGGGACAAATAATTGATATTTATTATATATTTGATATATTGTATCATCGATGTATTGGTTAATCATGACTACATGATTGTCAGGAGGCACGCTACATTTCGAGAATAACCGAATTAATTTAAGGACGTCATTGCAAAACATCGTAACAAAAAAGAAATGTCGATGGATGTGAGACTTTTCAGACAAGGGAAGAAATGTGGACCTCTCATAAAAACGGTACACATGCATTTGATCATTGTACGTAGGCGATCTAAATGACACATTGATTCTTTTCCATATGATAAATTCAAAAAAACCACAAACTTTGTTTAAAAAGTTTGTATATACAATCAAGAAAATCGGTTACTTTTTATTAAGACTACGACGTTTCTTTCGTTTTCAAGTACTTATCATTTAAAGTAGATTTGTAAATATGCATAGATGAACTTGATAAAATCATCAAATGCATCACTGCTAAATATCATTATCTTTTTATAACATTTAATAGCGAGCGCAGCGAGGCGGCGCGAGCTCAATAGACTAATGTGTAGGGCTGGGCAATAATATCGATATTTCGATATATTGCAATACAATGACAAAAAATATCGTATTGCAATACGATTTTGTAATATCGATATATTGTCAATATGCTTACATTAAAGAATTTTGTCATTAAATATAAAAATGAACTTATGAAAGTTTGTTATTAAGCCAAACAGTAAGTCAGAAGTTGTTTTGTGGGAACATTTCAGAGTATTACTTAAATGAAATCAAAAAGATTTTTTTTCCTTGTTGGTTACTTATCATGTTATGTACAATCTGCATGTAAATCAATGTAAATAAAGTAAGAAAATGCCATTTTTATGACACTGAAAATATTGCAATACATATCGCGATACAGTTTAAAATATCGCAATATATCGCAATACGAAATTTCGGGTCAATACCCAGCCCTACTAATGTGTACGAACGGAGGAAATTCGGGTTGAAATCTGCACATTGTTCCATGAAATTTTTATCTCACCGCGTGAAAAAATTCCAAACTCCCAGTAATCCTTTATGGTGCATAGCAACATAGTGACTCAAACGTAGCAACAACTTACTTGAAAGAAAAATTACAAACAACGATTTAATGCAATCTCCATGCCACAAAACTATATCGTTTGCGTTTGATGTCTTTTTGATGACTTTTGATGACTTTTATCTGACGTCATACTTTCGTCACGTAAACGTCTCGGGTATTTCCGATTTTGTTGGAAACTTCCGAAAAGTTCGGAATCTCGATCCCGATGCCTGGGAAGTGATTTCTTCTTATGCTTTGAAACTGAGGATAGGCAGTGCAAGTAAAAGCTGTGTAAAGGTTTTTAATATTAAATAACTGCGCTCGCCCCAACGGTCGCACCGTAGAACATATTAAATTTTAATAGCCATAAACATCGTTCATTTATTTATGCACGTTTGTATACAGAAACAACCTGTCCCACCTCCCTGCCGAAATAGATACTTTTTGCGCCTCTATCGTAGGAGAGTTACAATCTCGAAACTGGCGTATTATAGGCGCACTTTTGTTATATATTTTTACGTTAATTTAAAAGGTTTATAGTTTTTAAATTAAATTCAGTCAAAATTATGAACATTTTGATATTCGAGAGTATTGAAAATGCATAGAGTTCCTACTGTGTATGCTAACGCGCGGTGACAAGGTTTCGCGTGTGTTATAGAGATTTGAACGTCGTGGATTTCAAATGGGTTTCATAAAGAAAATTACATTGAATGTAAATATTTCATTGTGGTACTTTAGAAATTAGTCAGAGGCCGCTATTGAACACGGAGGATTTTAATGAACAAAGTGGACTTCTCAAAATTAAACACTCAATTTTTATACAATTACATGTATACAAGTCATGTATATTTCATTTCAAATTTCTTTCAGCCACCGGTGTTTCAGAATCTCCCAGACACTACAACTATAAGTGAAGACATTGATGTGGAGACCCAGTTGAAGATCCTCACAGTTACCGATGCCTCATTGGCTGACACGATCACGTGCACCATAAACACTATCAATCCGTTATTCGGAGATTTGTACCTGAGATATGCTACCGGAACCTCTAGTAAAATTTTAAAATTAACGGCTAAATACTTTGATGTACAATGGAAGATACTTTATCATATGGATAGATGCAATTTACATTTAAAATGTCTCCTCAAGATAAATTGATATATTCGATATTTTATTGATATTGAAATATTTGGTATATATAAAAACCTAAAAATTAATTTTTTAGTAATGAGTGCTTAATAAATCTCCTCTTTTTTTACGTTCTTTAAATAGATTATGCTGTGTATTTAAGAGCAAACGCCGCCCTTGATTACGATACAACTCGTCAATACGACATCACAATCGACTGTGACGACTCCAAAGTTACGATCTCGGAAACGTTTACCGTTTTCGTCACTAGGAACCAGCAACCAACTATAACAAACCTTCCAACTGGTATGTAAAACTATACAACTAATTACAATAAACAATTACAAACCTTCCAACTGATACGTAGAACTATACAACTAATTACATCAAACCATAACAAACCTTCTTACTAGTACGTAGGTAGCTTTGGTAACAAATTACTGGTTTTTCGATAACTTAAATTCAAAATAAATCAAGAACATTTTTTCTTCTAAATTGAAAAATATAATTTAGATAATGTCACGTTGTCTTTAACAGGATCAAATTCTATTGAAATTCCTGGAGCCACAACAGCTATTGGTACTAATATATTCACAGTGACCTCCACTGACCCGGAGAACGACCAGCTTTATTATAATATGACTTGTACTCCGGCATGCCCGTTTAAAGTATATGACTGTATGTACTTGTTATATATATAAGAATAATAATTTCACCTTAGTGTATTCAAATTTCAAGATCTTCTGTCAGAAAAAAGCGAAATGATATCGGGGGGGGGGGGGGTAAAAAGACCGCAAACAGTATAAATTAATTAGATTCCTAAGAATATATGAACAATATTATTGTCAGATGTGACGATTTTTATTTCTTATTTCGAGATTTTTTTTATTTTTAGCTGGAGCTGTCCTTGTGGAGAGTAGCTTGGCCACTTTAACAGAGACTGCGTACGATTTGTTTATCTATGTTTATGACGGTAATACCTTGGTTGGACCAAGAAGTCTTACAGTCAAAATATCAGGTGTGTTCGAATTTTCAAAAAAAGAAGGTCGGTGACCTGTTTTAAAATTGGATTTTAATGAGAATAATAGCACTTTTTAATAAGGTTTCAGTTGTTATGGACATGTTCCAATGCTCAAGCACATTTTTTTCATTCCAGATGTCAATACAGCACCAAATATCACCAACCTACCCTCTAGTATAGTAGTAGCAGAAAACACAGCCCAGTCGACCACACTCTACACACTAGAAAAATCTGACGTCAACAGCCTTGATACTCATACATGGACGTATTCGATTAACTCTGGTGGATCTACCTATTTTACCGTAGATAGTTGTATGTTTGTCACATTTCAACATTCTACTAATATCATGATTTTAAGTTTGTCTATGAATCATAGAACACCTTTTTTTCTGCATTCAAATATAAAGATATAAAAACAACATCAAAATTCGTGGACTGAGCGTTATGATATGCCATAATAATGTTCAACAATGGAATGTACTTACACATCATTTTGAAAATAATTTATACACATATTTTTAAAACCTGATAAAAATCTAAAAAGAATTAAAAAAAATACAACCTCTGGAAGGTATCTTAATTTGTAGCTACACATCTTTAACCTTATACTGTTTAATTCATTTTTTAATGACAAAATATAATATAATTTGATGAATACTTCAATGAAATTTTCATTAGCTGGCGTTGTGAAGACTACTTCAACCATCATCAATTACGAGACTATCACTCCAAAGACATTTGAATTGACGGCATATGTTTCCGACGGGAAAGCTTCCGCAAGCGGTACGCTTACAATCGACATCTCCAATTTGAACGAGGCACCATCTTTCTCGAGGTCAACATACTCCGTAACGGGAAACGAAGGTGGCGTAAGTATTGTGGCAAAAGCGTATATTTTGTCAATTGACTATCAGTATTAGTTATTAGTACAAAATAATGATAATGATGATGATGATGATAAAAGAAACCGAAACACTTCCTATGTTCACAAACCGAAGAAAAACACACTATGTACACAACCTTTCAAGAATCTCCTACAGGACGCAGTATTTCTCGCATTTTTGTATCTTAGATCTGCTATGTAAAAGAAGAAGGTATGGTTTCCATACAAATTTTGCCCTGTGATTTTCTAAAAAATGAAACTGGTGTAAAAGTTGAAAACTCATGCTTTTTAAATAATTGAAATTCAATGCAGAAAAACCATACAAGTCATTTTTCTCACATGTGTTTTTAAATGCTAATTATGACGTCATAAACATGTACATTTTCCCGTATTTTCTTAAAAAGTTGCAGAAGACACAAATTTTCAATGGAATTTTCTTTCAGATAACATTGTCCACAGGCATCGCCCACAAAGATCTTGAGATATGTGATTTGTTATTGAATTTTGCTCAAAATATCAAAAAATTAACGTGGGCGATGGCTGTGGACACTGTTTTCTAAAGGAAAATCACCCTTGAAATGTGTCATTTTGAGGCTTTTTCTGTTTAAAATAGAGAAATGCTTCACAATAATGACGTCATATTTGCAGAATGGTAAACCTTCATGCCATATTCTTTCCTGATTTATCAGAGTCATTAATTTAACTAATATTTAAGCCAGTTTCAAAACTTTTTGATGTCATTACATATTAAGGGCGCAATATAGCTAAAACCATACCTTCTTCTTTAATTATCTGGCGATAAAAAAAAAATATTTTTTGACTTTTAAAATAATTGTTAGATTTATTAAAATGTGACATTATTCCTTATCAATTTACAGGCAGGTGATTCAATAGGTACGCCAGCATTCGCCGTAACAGATCCAGAGGGTGATACTGTTACATATACACAAGACTGTGCACAATTCACCATGAATCCCTCATCAGGGGCATTAAGTTTTACCTCTCTGTACGACATAGACTCTGGACTTCCTGCTACTGTGACGTGTACCGTCACTGCTTCCGACGGAAGTCTCACCGACACTGCTACTCTCATAGTGAATATCAACAACATCAATGACAACGACCCAACATTCGCTAGCAGCGCCTACTCCTTCTTCGTGCCGTCAACTTCTAATGTCGGTACAGTTATTGCTGTCCTGCCAGCAACAGATGGTGATATTGGAAGCTTCGGTAAAAGTCTAATTTGAAATGATTAACATATTTTTTTGAAGATAGGTCAGTTATGATGTTACCTTTTTGCTACACAATATATCTTATATCCAAAGATATTGGACAAAG
This sequence comes from Saccostrea glomerata, assembly GCA_003671525.1. Taxonomy (NCBI): domain Eukaryota; kingdom Metazoa; phylum Mollusca; class Bivalvia; order Ostreida; family Ostreidae; genus Saccostrea; species Saccostrea glomerata. The sequence goes on along the minus strand of PRKT01000010.1, from coordinate 4,219,524 downwards.
TTTAAATTTATCCAATTTAAAAATAACTGTGAGTTGATTTGATTAAAGTTTGGTCAGTGTCTGTGTTTCGTCCTTTTGACTGCATAATTTTTCACATTGTCAACTTCCACCAGGTCAATTTCAGGCAAATTTGCCAAAGAAATCTTAGAGTGAAAGTCGTATTTTGTCCCAATAAACTACACGTATTAGTTCATATAATCAAAATATTGATGACTACTAAAAGCCCTCATTTATAATTAGGTTACATGGAAGAAACTGATGAATTAAGTGAACACTGTAGTTTACGAGTCTCTAAGAGACCTATTACTAGTGTATATTTTCATGCTGATACTTAGTCCTTTTCCAAACATATTGATGATAAGTAAATCGGTTCAGAAAATGTTATTAACTTAAAATGAAAATCATAATCTCCTGCATCATTGAACTGGAAGAATTTTATAAAATGTTAATGTAAATGATTATTTTTAGGAGAAATAACATACACCATTGACCAAACTTCCACTGGAGGTACATACTTTGGAATGAAATCCAACGGAGAGCTGTTTGTTGCGTCAGATTTATCTCCCTTTGCGGCGGGAGATACAAAAGCTTTAATCATAACAGCTACAGACGATGGTGGGAAAACAGACACGATGACCGTTACCATAGTGATTCCCGGCACTACCACTGTGGCGGTTTCCACTACCACCGATAGGTACATGACGTTTTTCGAGGACACACGTAACGTGGCCTGGTTCGTGGCTTCCATGGCCGTTGCAGCAGGATTATTGATTCTGATCTGTACATTTATCGTAAGATATGGAGATTTCTCCTGGATACCAAGGTTATGTGAAAAATTGGCTAAGAAATGTAAAAGGAAAAGGCGATTTAAAATAAGGTAGGTTACGTTTCAAATGAATACCCGCCTTAAAACAATTCATCTTATTTTTTCGATCTATAAAAGTACAAGTATGTATTCATGTTTTGTATTTAATTTCAGAAGGGAACCAACAGAAATATCCTATGTGGAGCCATCACGTAAGTAATTTAAACAATCTTTTTAAATTAAATTTAATACTCAGCACTTTGTTGAAATGGTTATTATTGTTTAATTTTTCAGGAGTTCGTACGCCAACTTCTTTTACAACTTGGGATGCTTGGAAAATGAACGACCACACGTTTAATTAATCAGTGAACCTACAAATCTACAGAATTTAACAGTATTATTTTTCAAAACATTCCGTACCATAATACATGTCTTGTATTTTATTTTTTTTTTATTTGTTGATGTTGATGTATTTATTATTGTTGACATAATTACAGTATCCCATTTACAAGATGTTTTGCATATTTTTCTTAGCTTAATGTTGATTGTTTGTTCCCAAGTTCAAAAATTGAATTTCAAAAGCTGAAAAAGGTTTTATACAGCTCAACGCACTATTCATGCTCACATAGTTTTTGCACAAATTAAGGTCAAATTTTACAAGACATTACCCTTATATTAAATATTTGTTTTTACACTATATAGTGTTACATGTATATGTAGTACCAAAGATATTTACAAATTAATTAATTAAGCTGTCTTTGATACTGTATAGTTGAAATATTTAAATTGACTTCTTACAGATGAGTGTTTTTCTAAGTACTTTGCACATTTTCAAAACTTGACTTGGTTTCGCTTTAAAAATATATTTCGTTCTCACGTTACACAATTTTTCATTATAATAATGTGACCTTAATTTGTGCGAAAAACCATGAGTTGAAAAAGTGCGTTGAGCTGTACAGTTTTATTATTTTCAAAGAGTTCTATTATATAGCCGTCATCAAAGAATAAAACAATTATTATGTTGTTTTTGGTCCATCAAAATTTTATTAAGATACATTAATTTCTTTAAAAGATATGAGCTCAGTCTACGAAATTTTGGGACAACCCTCGTATTCATTTTATATTTCAGTTTTATATCTCATAAGAAGGAAGAGTGATGGCGAACTGGAACCTGGAAACTAGACCCATTGATGAAACTTAAGGAGAAGGACTACATGTTATTGGGAACATAAAAAAATGTTATTCTGTTTAAAAAAAAACAAAGTTAATGGCCGTTTCTATCTAATCTTTAATTAATGACAAAAACAGATACGGTGTTACCTGCCACTGTGATTGTGTTTTCTCCAACCAGTTTCCAGTCGGTTCCTTCCGGTCGCCATACTTGGGCATACAATGTTCCTGTGGTTCCTCCAACGTAAAATGTCCAAGAGGACAGAAAACCACAGCAGTCGATTTGGTATTCTAAATCTTTTGAATTTAGTATAAAAGTCCTTGCTATAAGAATAAAAATGTTTAAAATTCTTACTGTGTATATAGCACTGAATACATTTTTTCCTTCACTAAATATATAACTAATGAAAAAAAGAGGGCGTATAAGGCGAAGACAATCCCCTGCTCTGAGATAATGTTTGTCAATTTTCAAAATTTCCGGAAAAGTTATATTTTTCTAAAATCATGTTCTCAGTAATGTCATCTTGTAAAATTATTCCAAAATTATTCAAAAGAAAGGAAATCTTTAGCAAAAAATGAATAAAAGTTAGAATGTGTATAAGATTTTTTCCGAAATGGAATCTTTAAAATGCAGCTGACATTTTATATATTTTAACGATTTTTCAATCAAGGTTTTAGTATTGGTAGACTTTATCATCATATGATGAATTGAGAAGTGGCAGAAGGTTGTCCATAGACTTGATTCGAAATTAAATTAGACCATCATGTTAATTTGTTTACACAAAAATGACATTGAATATCAAAATTTTCTGTATGTTGAGTATTTTGTTTACACATACCAGTCCCTGCGTCCGTTCGATCAACGGGATTGGGATTTTTTCCCGCGTTACTTGTACCAGCGACACATTGAGAATCTGAAAAGAAAATCAAAGTCTTATGTTGATCTGTACTGCATTACAAAATTTTAGCATTTAACATGAATTGTCTTTTATCTGTGACTCTGCCCTTAAACATACGTATGCCAGATGTTTTGTTGGTTTTTTTTAAATAGTTTTTAATAAAATGTCATCATCGAATTACTTTAATTTTGCAACTTTTTTCATGGCAAATGATAATTGATAACTTAAGAAAAATACGGTACATTTTAAGAAAATAATTTAATTCATGAATTAAGATAGTGAATATCTTTTGTTCTAGCAATATTATCTGATTTTAAAAGTTTTATCTCAATTGTTGGATTTTATATTACTATTTAGGTGTGGTAAAATTATTATTCTAGATTAATTTTGTATATATTGACTTGTTTCATTTTCTGTCTTTTGTCAATTGAAAATTATATAAAAATTATAATTTAAGCATACAACAGCACATTTATTTTCTCAGTCGACATATTTACCACAGGTGAAAAAATAATAAAGTTTTCAATCTATCACCATCCAAAATTATATTATTTACTGCTTCTCACATGCTGTGACTATTTCTAGTTGATTAAGTTTACATACACCTGAAGACTTAAATTATGAATTAAAGAGTTATCTCCTGGCTGAAGATCAGAGTGTCTTAATTATTAACTTCTTTCTGGTCATGGACTAGTTTTTGGACACTTCAATCGGGAAAAACTTATGTCAAAAATCTTTAAGCAATTTGAGAACATGGAATTAGCATATAACTTATGGTCAATATATAGAAAAAAATATACTTGCCTACTCCTTTAATAATCCAAAACAATAAGATAATATCTACAAAACATTTAATCAACCCTTCCATTTTATTAAATCCGTGTTCACAATATTATTTCTTTCACATATTGGATGTAGTGTCGTTGTTCATCTAAGAACACAAAGAAAACTCCTGTGAAAGTTATTTTGTTAATTTATATTCCTTTATGAATAATTTTGAGCCCCTGCTGTGGCTTCATCGTATTCCAAGAGGTAAAGCTTCTATGAAAAATTGTTAATTATCATACCTTATAAGATCTAACAGGTATCTCTACTGAAACGCCCTCTGTGTACCGAGCTCATTTTACTGTACTTTGGTCCATATGTTAGAGATTTCCATAAAGCATGTCATCGCCATATTTTTAAATCTTGAGTAAGGGTTAGGTTTGGCAAACAACAAATTGATGAAAAACATGCTTTCCTATTTATCTTTTTATTCACAATTTCCGCACAGGGTTTCGAATAACCTGTCTCTGGGTTGAATTTTAAACTAATATTGCATGCACATTTAATTTTCTTAATTGTTATGAAACGAATTTAATTTTCATTTGATCTAGTTTCCAATTACAAGTATTTAGTGGAATATTTAAGCATCACATTTCACAATACATGTATTTATTTATTTCGCTGTTTGGGTGTAGTGTCATTGCCCTTTTGGAAACACAAAGAAAACCCCTATGAAGTTATTTGTAAATTCATATTCATCCTCTATAATGTAAGAGACATATGAACAACTAAAAAAATGTAAATTAATGGAATTAAATATATTTATCATAAACTCTGTCCCCAAAAAATATCTATGAAAAAAATGTTAATTTTCTTTTATTTTAAAAAGTGTATCAAAAATATATTTAAATGACAACATCATAAGATATATTCAATGAAAATTTTAAACATGCAAAATAATTCATTTTTTTTAACTAATGTACAACAATTAATATAAACGTTTGAAAAAAAAAATTCACAACTATTTCAGATTTTTTTTAATTTATTTTTTTATATCTAATTTAAAAGGCAGTATGAAAAGTAATAATTATATGCTAAGTATTAACACGGGCTCTACAAAAGCAGGAAGGTGGGTTTACCTGAAATTACAGGTAAATAACGAACAAAGCTGTGAGTTTCCTGAGAAGGTCTTTCTTACTCTGCCATCTTATGTGAATCATTCATATTTGTAATCAATTGTAAGGAAGAACTCAATTCTTATTTTAATGTTTCTGCATTACTTTTGTTTAGTTTGTTTTTTCTCAATGAAAAATACTTTTTTCTTCTGTTTGTAGATATTTTCCCAAGTTATATAAAGAGAAAATGGTGCATTCAAATAAGCCATTTGATATGTAAGATTCTTCAGAAGAAAAACTTTTTTGAGAATAAAGCTTAACATGTGTACGGTTTAGATTTTTCTTATTATATATCGGGCAAAGAACGCATCGGTTAAAATACCCATGCACTCTGAAGAGGCAAAATTCGTCATCCGTGCTCATGCAGGTAAACGTTGTTTGTATAGATGGATATGTCTTCTTTTTGAAATTGGCGAACTTTGGTCTCATTTAGGAGAAATTTGGTTCCATTTTACTCAATTATGCAATTATATACGTCTTGACATATAAATTCAATTCAATTTATATCTTAATGGCTATTATAAACCTATATATTTCTTCTTAAAGAAATTAAATTCCTTCCTTTTTCCAATTAAACAAATCTATGTATTTACGAGAAGTAAAGTCAACATTGCTTTCGAATCAAGGCAAAAGGGTTTGTTTGATCAAAAAAGCTTCAAACATCAGAGCGATATCATTGCTTGTTTATTCATTTTTGAATGGAACAAGTTAACTTCTTAATTTTTTATTGATTAAGTTTTATCCATTATTTTTGTCGGGGGGAGACCAGTCGGCATTTCCTTACACATTCCGAATAACGGATTGATAGTGTTTATGGTGCACGTGATCGTGTCAGCCAATGAGGCATCGGTAACTGTGAGGATCTTCAACTGGGTCTCCACATCAATGTCTTCACTTATAGTTGTAGTGTCTGGGAGATTCTGAAACACCGGTGGCTGAAAGAAATTTGAAATGAAATATACATGACTTGTATACATGTAATTGTATAAAAATTGAGTGTTTAATTTTGAGAAAAATTTTGAACATACAAAATTGGTAACTGTAAGTTGGTAGGCAAGCGTGGCGGTATTCCCACATAAGTCATTTGCAGAAAATGTCAGGTCTGTAACTCCTATGGGCAACTGACCAGTTGTCGTCAAGTCACCTTTAAATCATAATAAAATCTTGTACATTCTAAATACAAATTCATGATAGAAAAATGTTTGTGAAATCCAGGAAAATTTATCAAAGAATGGGAAAGTAAGTTAATTTATCCAAATATTGCACGTTTACCAGTATTCTCATTGTAACTGAACACGGCGGCGTTGGCAGTTGGAGTCGTGCCAGTCCAAGTTAAGTTAAGGGTGTCTAAGGCATCAGCGTCTGTAGCCGTTAGTGTGGCAAGTACTGTTCCAACAGGTGTGTCGTCGGTAACGGGCGAAGACGTTGGTGATGCCCCAAAAGTAGGCGTGTTTCCTGTAAAAGTCCGGGAAAAAAATATTTGCTTACATCCCTATTTTGCATTTTTATTCAATGAACAACAAACGCTTAGAAACATGATCAAAAAATAATTTAAGGTATTTAGAGTCATTCAATATGTATTCGAATTTCTTTAGCACTTTAATCTCACCCGCTGTATGAAAATTAATACGAAATGTAAAATAAACTAAATTCATATCATTGCCTTGTACCGGTATGCTATTTTTTATGCTTCTCCCCATTCGTTTTTGTCGTGGACCTTTATGCAGTGAATTGGTCTCCATTTATTAGTAAAGAACAGTTTATTATTGCATTTGATAAGCGGAACCAAATGTATGGATAACGTACCAGGTACCAAATCCGCCAGAATGCTAAATTCCATATTTCTTTCTGTGTACATAGTAAACGAGGCAGCCGCTACTACACTGTTAACAGTGTATGGTCCTGAGTCTGTATACAGCACATCTTCATTGTCGCTCCCCACTCCATTGTTAGTCTTATGAAACATGGGAATTGTTCCGGCTGAAGATTTGCTAAATTTAGAGAGAGAAAAAAATGTGAGTCAAAGAAATATACATTCAAAAGTAATTGACCTTAATTATTACAATAATTGTTGTTGTTTTTTTAAATGACATCCATTTTCTTACAATCCTATATAGTCCCCTGCAAGTACTGGTATTTGTTCAGATACATCGATAGCTTCAGTTTTAGGGTTGTTTGCATCTGCAACTACAAAATAAGAATGGAAAGAAAGATGTGGTAAAAATAGGAGTGATAACTGAAAACTTACGATGTGTAGCCATTTTTTTATATACGAGGGTTGTCCCAAAATTCCGTAGACAAGCGTTGTTTTGTAGGAACCCTACGTCATACATTAATGAAACTTCGTAAATAGATTAAACATAATTTTAATTCGTTTATTTTTACTCTTTTAATTATTTTGTTTTCAGTCGTATTCTAAACATTTAAAAAAAAACATTATATTCAGTTTAAGAGTTGGTTTTCATTTTCTATTTATTTAAGTAAGAAACTTCTGGTAAGAAATTTTGGATCGCTATTGAAGGAGTTATGCAAAAAAGATTTTTAAAACTCTAAATCATCTATTTTATCAGACTTTATAATAATAAGTTTTATGTATACAAACAACTTTTAAATTAATGACCTTTCTTGACCTCATCGTTTGCAAATAAGAGAACATTTTTTTCTTAACAATACAGAGGAAGACTTGCTTATATTTGCTGGCATACATGTATTTGCAAAGAGTAATCATTTTTTGAAAATGTGAAAAAAATGTGTTTGGTCGCCTTACAATGATTCATTTTAAAACTTGTGGCAACTCAGTATAATATTTATATTTTGAACAAAGAAAAGTCTTAAGAAAATTTACATTTAAAAATATAATGTATTTACATGTATAGACTGTTCCCGGTTTATACGGTGTATGTAAATATTAAGGTGTGCTATTTATTACCTGTCTGTATTTATAAAAGAGTTTCATGCTGCTTTTTCTTCTGCCTGACATACAATGTTCTCTATACTAATATATATACATATCGTGACTTTTTATTCCGATTTTTTTTTGCAATCTGTTGTTCACTGTGCTCTATTTGAACTCGAGCCTTAAAGTTCTTTAAATTCTACCGTTTAATGTGTAAACTTTCTGTAAATTTTAAATATACTAAATGCATTTTATTCCCTCTACTAAAGTACAGATAATTAATATGAGCAGTGCGCATACCAATTGATATGCTGCATGATCCTATAAGACTATAATGGAGAAGTTCTGTTTATATTTTTTAAGATAAAAATTTTACTTAGGCTATTTAGAAAACGCCAAATATCTGTCCGATTAATCGAATAATAGGAGGGGCCCTATGATATGACAGTGAATACGTTTTACTGGAACAATATAAAATAATACATGTACATGTAAATGATAGAAAATAATTTAATTTTAGTTGTAACAAGTCATTAATAATTGTCATGAATGAAACAATATTTGGGATACCCACCATTTTATCCGCCCTTCCTTCAAAACCAATTAATACAATTTTATAAGACATTCAAAAAATCTTTAGTATATAAAACTTTGGAGCACCTCTTATTTTATGGTTTGATCTGACCATGATTTGGGGGTTCCATAGCAAATCTTGATCTAGTATTGGTTCTTTTTATAGGGATAGGCATCACAACCACAACTTTTAGAGAATCTGTCTTAAATATAATTCATTCACTTTTACATTGTTCAGATTTATTATACCTAAACATTTTCTGCTCGAAGATTGACACAACGAGTAGACAAAGAGGCCCTGGAGACTCTTCGATCAAACGAGCTCGATTGTGCTCATAAATATTGCCAAATCCATTTAATAAAATATGTTCAAATCAAATCGAACTTTTCCAAAGAACTTAATTATCTTCAGTTCGTTTGGTTTCATAATTCTGCTGTGCATATTTTAAAAATTATAAGTAAAGTATCTGTAAATACATGTATATCGTTATAAGTTTTATTTTTATTTTTGCGTCATTAAGAAAATCCACTCTCACCCTTCGGTTCATACGAAAGGAAAGAATCACAACTCTGCAGAAGAGATTGTCAGTAAACCCGGATGTCCATCAGACCAAATGGCATTAAGTTTGTAATACCATATCAAACGTCAACAATCAAAAGATTTATAATTAATAAATTTACACAATTCTATTGCAGAGACCAATTTCCAGTGGTCAACAACATTTGTTCATTCTAATAAAATATTTAAATGTACATTTATCTACCAAGCTACTTTAAGTTAATCTGACAACCTGTAAGTTTTTTTATTGAAAAAAAAGTGGTATGATTGTTTGCCCCGTGTTATTCAATTTAACTTTTTGTGAAAAAAAGAAATCGAAACATTAAAAATACATGTGTATTTAGTTCTACTAAGAGAGATAATCCAATCTCCATAAAATAAGACATTTTTCTCTTCTTCACATTTTTTTAAATATACGTACTATAGTATATTGACAAAAATAGCAAAGGCATGAGCAAAGAAAAGACAACGTTACATACACATAAAAAAATAAACTCAAAAATTTAACATTAAATAATTTATTTTCATTTGATAACAATTCATAATTTCATCAATGTATATAAATTTTTCAAATACAGTACATATCTGAGAATTTCATTAATTAAAATTAAGTCTCTAAGACACATTTCATATGTATTAATTTTTGGATATGTTCCATTTTAATGCCACATTATATTACTAATGATTTGAAATATAGACCACATCAAATCATTCAGTGCCATAAATGTGTACATGAAAAAAAATACTTGAACACATTTTATATATAATGATCAAACTCAAATGAAATGGAAGAAATTTTGACTGTAAACAAAACCCACTTCCTCATTTTGGTCTCAAAAAAAATGTTGACATCCTGTTTGTCATGGACTCATGGTACAGATGAAAATGTTGTTCACAACACATTATATTTTTTCAACTGAATTTATTATTTAATATGCATGTACCTCGATAAAAACATCTGTGGAAAACAGTAATACATGTAGATAACAAGAGAAAGAATTTCATCATTTCTTATTCTGTGCCTTGACAACCGATTCTTTTAATAAAACACGTTGTAAACCAAGAATCAAGATTCTGACAGTTATTGAAGATAAAATGTACATTTAAAAATCAACAAAGTAATGTTTTTGGTTCTCCTTTGACAAATTTGTGTCTTAATAGAAATACTTGAGTTGTAAAAATTTAAAATTCTATGAAATACGAAAAACATCATCCAATTTACTGCCCATTCCATTAAAACACATCTAAAACGAATCTTTTTGGAGAATTTCTAATACATTGTATTAATTTTATTCTCAAATTGTATAATGCTATAAAATCTTATGTATATTTTGCACCTTTCTACATAAATTTTAATGCGATTTTTGGACGCGTATTTACATCTCATCCCCCACCCCGTATAATTAAGCAAAAAGACGGGAAAATATTCTTTTTTGTATATTCCAAAGATGAAAAGACAAATCTGAATGAAAAGTCAGGGAGTTAAAATATTGGAGAGGGTATCTCTAAACACTTGTGCTGAATCATTAAAGAGGAGGGGGTTTTTTAAATCACAAAATATATATACTTGTACATTTACAAATTAAAGGACATGTATTTGTTTTATAAAATTATTTCATCATACATTTCTTCCTTTCAAAATATTTAACGCCTGATTCAAGTTTTTTCACAACAATAATTTAAATTCATTTCTTTTTTACACTCCGCTGCGTCTAAACTATTTCGTTTTCAGTCGAACTCTAAACATTTATAAAATAAATTATTTTATATTCAATTAAGAGGTTTTTTTCATTTTTTATTCATTTTAGTAAGAAATATATGGAAAGAAATTTGGATCGCTATTCAAGGAATAATGCAAAAAAGAAGATAAAAAATCTCCAAATCAGCTAATTTTTAATGACTTTTTTATATATAGTTTCATGTATAAAAACAATTTTAATGACCTTTCTTGACATCAACGTTCGCAAAAAGAGAACATTTTTCTTAACAATACAGAGAAAGCTTTGCTTAGATTTGTCTGCATTAAGTGTACATGTATGCAAAGAGTACTCATTTTTTTTAATAATGTGAAAAAATGCGTTTGATCACCTTATAGTGATTCATTTTAAAACTTGTGGCAACTCAGTACAATTCTTTTACTTTTAAACTAAAAAGATTCTTAAGAAAATTTACATTCAAAAATTCAATGCATTAATAGACAATATCCAGTCCGATACCCGGTTTATACAGTGTATGTAAATAATACTGGTAAGGTGAGCTATTCATTTCCTGTCTGTATATATAAAGAATTCCATGCTGCTTTTTCCTGAGCCTTTGGTCCTGACACACAATGTCTCTCTATATTGATAAATATACATATCATTTTTTATAGAACTTATTTTAATTTCGTTTCGTTTCATTATTCTGTTGTGAATATTTTTGAAACTGTAGGTATCTGTAAATGTGTTGTACTTTTTTTCTTTTGGAGTCAGTTGGTAAAAGAAAAGTTTAAAATCCAGAAAAGCTCTCTTTCTTCGGTTCATACGAGAGGAACGAACCACAACTCTGCGGAGGAGATTGCCAGTAAAACCTGGCTGCCCGTCTGAACAAATGGCATCATTTTTAACCAACTCAAACGTCCACAATCAAAGACTTATAATTAATACATTTACACATTTTTATTCGAGAGACAATTTCCAGAGATCAACAACATTTGTTTATTTTTTAAAAAATATTTAAATGTAGTACGGTATTCTTTACCAATGTGTATAAGCTCATTTTTTTTATTTCTATTCTATCTTATTATTTTGCAATTTATCTACCAGGCTACTTTAAGTTAATCTGTCAACCTGTAAGGTTTGCTGTTGAAAAAAAAATTAGTGGTATGATTGTTTGCCCCGTGATCTTAAATTTGATTTTTTGTGAAAAAGGAAATCGAAATTAAGGTGGGTGTACTAAGAGAGATAATCCAATCTCCATAAAATGTATGACATTTTCCTCTTCTTTAAAAAATGTTTTTTAAATATGTTGATAAAACTAGAAAAGGCAATATTCAATTTCATAAGCCTCTACTTCTTTCCTCTTCCATTTGACAAATGTCAAATTTTGTTGCATGGAGCAAAGAAAAGACAATGGCACATACATTTGATTGCCAAGTTAAATTAATTTAAAAATTCAACACAAAATTTAACATTAAATAATTTATTTTCATTTGATAACAATTCATAGTCTCATCAATGTATATAAAATTTTCAAATACATATATGAGCATTTCATTAGTTAAAATTAAGTCCTATGACACATTTCATATGTATAAATTTTTGGATATGTTCAATTTTAATGCCACTTTTATGTGTTACTGATGATTTGAAATATAGACCACATCAAATTATTTAGTGCCATAGATGTGTCATGAAAAAAATTAATACTTGAACACATTTATATATTATGATCAAACTCAAATGAAATGGAAGAAATTTTGACCATAAACAAAACCAAATGCACAATTTCTCATTTTGGTCTCTAAAAAATGTTGTCATCCAGTTTGTCATGGTTCAGATGAAAATGTTGTTCACAACACCATATATTTTTCAACTGAATTCATTATATACTAGGCATGTACCTCTATAAAAACATCTGCGGAAAACACTAATACATGTGTATTTGTAATTAGATAACAAGAGAAAGAATTTCATCATCTCTCATTCTGTGCCTTGACAACCGATTCTTGTATTAAAACATATTGTAAGCCCAGAAATAATATTCTGACAGTTATTGAAGATAAAATGTACATTTCATAATAAACAAAGTAATTTTTTGGTAAGTGCCTCAAATCATCATTCTCATTTACCAAATTTGTGTCTTTGAATAATTGAGAAACAGTTTTGTTAAAAAGATTAAAACCTCATGAAATAAGAAAAACATCATCCAATTTTAACACTGCCTCTTGCATTGAAATAGTCAATATTGATGAATTTTTTTTAAAATTTGACTTCTTTCTGTGTATAATATTCAGTCAGTTCGACATCTTCAGGTAATAATTTAAACAACTTTATTTTCTCTGTCTTGTCAACCCCATCACTCCTACGTTTTGAGCCATTCCAGGACCTGTGGTGTGAAGTATGAAATGATAATGTCTGCCCCTGCTCGCCTCATACTGACTAACACTTCCATCAGAGTTGTCTTTAAATCAAACGCACCTGCTTTAGCACCATGGTACAACATAGCATATTCACCAGACACTTGGTAAATAGCTAATGGATGTGTAGGATACTGCAAAAATAAAAAAAAATTAAATGAAAATGAAATCTTTATGTTGGATTCTTTAGGGTGATAATTTTTACTTCGTCCAACCAAAGAAATACAAACATAGAAAGAAGTATGCCTTCACCTGATAAAACCCAAAATTCATAAAAATGTATGTACATTTTGGAACATTGACAAGTGTTTATGATTGATGAATACATTTGACCTACCCTATCCTTGGTCATTTTGACAACGTCCAGGTAAGCCAGACCAGGTTTGACCATTAACATGTCAGCACCTTCCTTTACATCACGCTCCACTGCACGCTCAGCTAGACCCATGGAACCTGATGGCAACTGATAAGCCTTTCTGTCACCAAATGAGGGGGCTGATTTGGCAGCATCTCTGTAATGGAAGGAGATGTATATGATACATATTTTCATGGATTCAAATGTTCACATGGATTTTTTTTTCAAGATGAGCACAATGAATATATTTTCCTTTTTCCTGTTTTATTCAAATAATATGCTATGAAAATTGAAACCCTTTCTTACTTTGACTATTATGTAAATAAGTTTTAATTTAAGAAATTTCTTCCACTTTCAAGATTTTCGAGGTTTGCAAAAACTTTGTGGTGGTAGAACCTACCTGAATGGACCATAGAAGCAGGAGGCAAACTTGGCACTGTAGCTCATGACCGCCACCCTGTTCCCATACCCAGCTTCTGTCAGAGCTGTTTTTATTGAGCCAATTCTTCCATCCATCATGTCTGATGGAGCGATAATTTGGCATCCTGAAAAATTAAAGTAAAAACTTTAACAAGGAGACTCAATTAAAATCATGACTATATGAAGTTGAAATCCTTAGAGTGTTAAGAAAGCTAGTCTACATGTCTTTATCAATGTTTCCTTAATCACATCTTAAAATGATATACAAGTATATTTCAAGGCAGCCATCCTGTATGAAATAACTTTAAAACATATCTCTGTTTAATCAATTTTTATTCTTGATTGACTTATTATGATGTTTTGTTTATCGTAATTAAAATCTACATGTACCTGCTTTGGCGTAGTTAACAGCTATCTCTGCCAGCCTCTTGATGCTTGCTATATTTTCAATGCTTCCGTCTTCACGTAAAATACCTACAAAATATTACATGACATTTCATAAGTATCAATTTTTTTAATATTTAAAAAAACTAATACACATAATTGTGATAGTATTTTAGATCAAAAGAGAAATCAAATCAGTTTTACAAAATCCATGCAACCCTCCAAAAAGGTCTTGTCATATAAAGCATGTATTGAAAGACCTAGATCCAAATTATCAGAAGCTATGAGCAAGGTTAAGGTCTTTCAAGAGTAAAACTCTAAGGTCAAAAAATGTTGAGATTTAAGAAATGTCTGTCACAATGAATATACATGCACTTTAAAATTTGAAAACCATAACATCAACTAATATTATTCAGTTATGGGCAAGTTTATGGGGAAGTTATGGGCAAAGTTAAAGTTTTCCCAAAGAAAAATCAAAATCTGAGGTAAAAGTCACAAGACACTGATATATGGTTGAAATATTGCTGATTTGGCATAATACATTAATCTATCAAAGTCATGAGATCAAAAAATTTTGTTCATACCATAAGGAAGGCCGTGTCACATGAAATTAAAAATGAAAACATGAAAGCTCTTGCACCAACCGTTCAAAAGTTATGACCAAGGTTAAAGTCTGGGACAAGTTTTTCAAAAGAAAATCGAACTCGAAGGTCAAGAAATAAAAAACTTGGATGTCTAAAGGAAGGTCTTGTTAACAGAAATACACATCCAAATATGAGAGACCATGTGCTGATCTTTTGGAAATTATGGCAAAGGGTTAAGTTTTTTGGGGATAACACACAAACAAACAGATGGGCAGACCAAAAACTACTGAGTATACACCCTTAAACTAATAATTACGGTGTTATAAAAACTCTTGCACATACCACAGTGTCCATGACAGGTATAAGGACAGAGACACACATCACAGGCCACCAGTAAATCAGGGAACCAGCTTCTCAACATTTTGATGGCAAGAATGGCTGGGGTGTCAGGGGTATCTGCTGCTGTGCCATTATTGTCCTATAAAAGAGAAAGATCTTATTTTAACATTTTTTAAGGTTCAATGTCACCCTGATAAGAGAGATAACTCTAAAATTTAATTATTTCTTATTGTCAAGTCAAAGATGGATTTTTTCTTTCAAATTTGCACCATAAGGTATGCAGAAAATATTCAATTATACTTTTATAGTAATTTTTCTTTTGGAAAATCAAAATCAGGCAAAATTACATGCAACTGATAAGAGATCTATAAGAAAGCATCCTGAAAAAGTGGTTGCGATTTCCAAATCACTTCATCATATCTATGGTATTTGAGATATGGTTGTGTTAGATAATAAATGTTCAGCTTTACATTCAAACTTTATGGGGGAAAAAAATCCACCAAAGAAATCTTGATAATGAAATATTGGGTGTTTTTAGGATCCTAGTCACTTACCTTGGGTAATTTACTGGGCACTCCAAATATAAGTACACATTTCAGGCCATTTTTCACCATTGGTTCCAGTGCCTCTCGTAGCCTGTTGATGCCATATCTGGCAACACCCGGCATACTGGCAACCTCCTGTACAGCATCTTCCTCATCTCTGCAAGAATCAAGATGATTCACACTAAGAGGAATAATTTATCTTTTATTTGAATAAAACATTGATATAAATTTCCACCTAATTTTTTTTATGTACATTACAGTCAAACCTTGTCATCTCAAACTTGACTGGACCATATTATTAAATGTAAAGTTTGAGATGTCTCGGAATTTGAGTTGGAGAGGGTTAAAAAAAAAAAAAGAAAATGGGTTATGGACTGCTATTTTACTAACTTTGACATATCCCTGGTAAGTAAGATATGGATGTTTGACATAATGATGTTCAACTGTACTTAACCAATTTATTATATTATATAATAGCTTTCCTATTTCTTTTAAATTAAGAAATATGACAATTGATTTTAAAATGATGCTAGTTCTGTATAAACATGAACATTCTTTGTTGCTACATGTACATTGCATGGGTATAAATGTGTCAATCACAATTTTAAAAATAATCTGCTTAAATTTTTCTTTTCACTTTTGCAACTTTTTATCCCTGTATCACATGGCAAAGAAATTATATTTATGTAACATCATATACCAAATATAATAGTGGAAAATTCATTATGAAGTATCTTTCTTGTTTGCACTCAAATAAGTGGATGCATTGGATTTTTTAAATTTGCTTTCAAAAGCAAAGGTATGTTTATATTCTTGTACATCAATATACACTTTAATATCAGTTAGTTTTTGTTTGTTATTCTCTCCCCGTGAATACATAGCCAAGTCATATGACAGTGGTGCTTCACTATTCCAGAGACTCACATGATCTGAGAACTCTCTCATGACTATAGGATGACCTTCAGTCTATTCCATGCATTGACTCCTATGGTATTCTGATGTTCGGAACCTCTAAGATGCAATTTTTTTATCAAAAGAGGAGAAAAATTAATTTTTTTTTTTTTTATTTCTTTCCCAAATATTTCCTAGTAAAAGAGAAAGATGTCTATATATAAAGCTTAGGTGATTTCAAATGTATTATTAATTCACTGAAAAAAAAATTCATTTTCATTTCTCTGTAATGAGAGACATTCTTGTATAAATTCTAAAAAGTTTGATTTGGTCTGAACATATTTTAATAAATGAATTCGGAGACGTGTATGGGCGCAAACGAGCTGGTTTGATCAAAGAGTCTTCAGTGCCCCATTGTCTATTCGTTGTGCTAATTTGTGTCATTCTTCGAGCAGAACAAAAATAATAAAACTGAACAAAGTAAAAGTGAATAAATTATATATATTTAAAACAGATTCTTTGAAAGTTGTGGATGTTATGCTTACCCTCTACCAAAAAAAAAAGACCAATAAAAGACCAAGATTTGCAATTGGACCCCCAAATGATGGTCAGATCAAACCGTAAAATAAGTGGTGCTCAATAGCGTTATGTACTACAGATTTTGTGAAGGTATTGCAAAATTGTATTAAATGGTATTTAAGGAAAGGCTGATGAATAACGGATGCCCTAAAATTGTAAACGTTTTACATTTTGCTATGTATTCTTACTATGAAACACCCCTCGCCCGAAAACGTTAAACTAAATTTACGATAACGTATAATTACTAAAAAGAATTTCCGCTAGATACCCCACTCACCATATTAAATACATTTGCTGTTACTGTTCATTTGATCCCTTGACTTTGGAGTTTGCTTCACAATTTAAAAAAAAAAAATCTTGACCATAACTATTAAATGGTTGATGCTTGGGCTTTCATATTTCACAAGTATAATATTTTCTTTTGATAACATTTTCATTCCCTAACATAAATTGGAGTTTGATGTGCAATTGGGAAAATCTGCCATACGCAGGAGGATCGGTGTTTTACGCACACATCGTTTTTTTTTTTACCAGAATCATGATAAATGTTACTTCATAACATTCATTTATTTATATTATCCTAGTAAAGCATAGACAATGTCATAGGTCTCCGCCTATTCGATCTATCGGGCAAGTATTTGACATTTTCTATATAATTTAAGTTTTTATTTTAATAATACTAGTAATATTTTTTTTTACCATTCTGCTCATATTTGATCAGTGTATCATTCTGTGAGCTCATAGCTCATAGTACCTCTATTTTAGTCCAGCTAGGGAATCAAATGCATAATAGATATTTAAGATTTTCAGAATGTTTACCTATTAAACGGTAGAAGTTAAATGACTTTGCAGTGAGGCTTTGGGTCAAATAGGGCACAGTGAACAATGAAATACTAGTACCAAGAATCGGAATAAAAAGTCACGATATGTATATTTATCAATATAGAGAGACATTGTGTGTCAGGACCAAAGGCTCAGGAAAAAGCAGCATGGAATTCTTTATATATACAGACAGGAAACCATTTCAAGGCTGTTGTATCACATGATTTAATTCTCAAAAATAATTTTGCCTAGTTCACTGTTAGCAATATTTTCTTAGCAGCAATTAACACTCTAATGGAAAGAAATGTGTGGTGCTTTGTTTTTAAAATATTGTAGACTGCTTTTAATCAATAGATTTATAGTATTAAGAAGTGTCTGACTAACAGTCTGATAAGAAGTATTACATCTAGGTCATTCAGAGAGCTTCAAAATGTCATGTGACAGGACCTTCCCAAAGTCCCAGTTTCCTAAATACTCATAAGTTAATTCTAGTTGTTCACATTTTATGCATTAATTAAATTCAAATGAAAATACAATTTTCTTCAATATAATCATTGCAATACACTAAAATTTACAATGAATTTTATACACTGTTACAATGTAAATGCATGAATGTGCAGATGAAATTTGATAGTGCTTATCTCAAAATCCAAAATATCTATTCATTTTTCCTCTAGCTTGTGTGAGTTCAGATGACATTACTTAATTTATAACACATACACCTCAATGATATTTATAGGGCCCACTTTTAAGTATTTTATCAGAAAACAGAATGCATTAAAATTTATTTACATGCTTTCATGATATATCATGTAAAGGTCACTAACATTTGGAAGAAGATTAATGACAAATTCATAGATTGATCTGTTCAATCACCGATGAACACAAGACATGACTGTAAATTAATATAAATTTAAATACTACATGTTATTGTATTATATTTTTCAAGCAAAAAATTATATTGATTATCATTTACACTGTTTTAATTAGTCTAACTGTTACAAATGGAGAGTCTTAAACATACCACTGAATCCTTTTCTGAATGATTTCTGACCCCTTTAGTAAATTAGTATAGACATATTACAATCAAATTTTTTATCAAAATATTAAAATTAATTCAATAATTTTAATAAATTTCTAATTCAATAATTTCAATAAATTCATTTTAGTCACTAGAACAATCTGAAGTTTTTTAATGCCAATAAACACAAATCATGCATAGCACTTCTCTAACCTAAATTAGAACATTTATTTTTCTAAAACAAGCTTTCAAGGAAATGTTAAACAAATCGCTGATCATCAGATTTCATGTTTTTTTCTGATCTACTGACAAGTCAGTGACATATACGTGTAATTTTGTGTCTATAGATAACTAACGAAGCATTGCATAAAGCTGGTTTGCCCATGGAAAATCCAAAGAACACAAACAATAATGAAAATTTTATAACTGATAAATATTCATCCCTCTAGCTAAGATTCAAGCAATATTTTCTTAGATGATTGATAACATATAGGGTGTAGGGGTGATGCAAACAATATCAATAACAATTAAGGAAACCTAAAGGTAGTGTTAACAGTAGTGGAACAGTGGCTAAAAGTATTATTTTCTCAATATTTTGTTCTCCATATTTAATCATTTAGTTTTATGAAATTGTCATATACATGTACAATGTAAGCATAAACTGTTGAATAAGAGGAGGGGGTGTAGTAAATTGGGTTGCATATTCATGTACATAGGAACTCGAAATATCATGAGTCCTTCAACAAAAAAGATTACTTCTGAAAAGCAAAAACATTGTATAACCTCATCAATTTAAGTGTATATTCTAGATTACATTATTCATCTGTTACGAAAAAAGGAAGTGCAATTTTACTTACGTAATAAATAATGGATAAATCAAATTCTCTGCCTTAATCTGTGTATTTGTTGTTTGCCATTCACGTAAAACGGGGTGGTGATATCCACTTTGTAATATAGCGTGCTCACACATTTTCCCGTCCGCTCACTTTACAAGCATGTAGTCCAGTGAAATGACAACAGCGATGTTTTGTTGACATCCGGTTGTACGGCGTACTTGATTAGTTGAAATTGACCTTGACGCGAGTCGGAATCGTGACGCAGTCTACGGACTGACCTGAGCGTCATAGCATGTGTTTTTATATGACAAACTTTAGACAGCACATGACCAAACTTTTTTTCAGGGTCAGATAAAAATTGGAATGAAGTGGCAAAAAGGTAACCCAAAATAGCAATTTACTAGACTATTAGATATTTTTAACTTTAACAATCCTGTGACGAAGAAACTCCAAAGCAATGGACCATGTGAAAGACCGAGATAAAGATATTCTTATGATGGAACTAATGAATGAGATTCTACTCATTTCCATTTGTAATGTTACAATAAAAGAATAATATATGATATGTTTTGATTTTTAAAATAAAGGAGATCAAATGCAAAACAGTAATTTTTAGACGGGATCACGTGACCCCGTCTACTGATTAGTTTATTGTCCAAGACCTCAAGAAGAGAGAACTCATGAATAAAATGATTAAATCTACGCTATTTTTTTTTTTTTAATTTGGATGCTTTTCAGTATTTTATATATAAAATTAATGAAATTAAAACTTAAAACATTATCAAAACCATGAGTGAAAATAGAATTATTATTTTGAAGTTTTTTACCTATACATGTAAACATATATACAAATGAAAATATTTTTTTCACAAGTATACACCGACATTTCTCATTATATTTTTATAATCACATTATTAATTGATGACATCATAGTGGATTTTTAAAATCATTACTCAATGGGTTCTGTTGAATTTTATATATGATTTAAACTTTATGGTAAACCATTGCAGGAAGTAGGATCAAAGTCATTGACACGCTTTGATTTAGGTTAACCAGACGCTTACCGTATGGAAAGCAAGCTAGACAATAAATTAAGGAAGTCAACTAGGGTTTTATGTGAAAACTACAAAAGAGAAATTCTTAACTTTCATACCATATATGACTTACATTGAATGCAATGTACATGCCAAGTTAAGGGAAAATCTACAGCCTAGGTATTTTTAGGGGACCGTCTCAAAATACAGGTAAAACTAACGTAAAGTACATTTTTTAAATTTTACATTTCAAATCAAATTATACAAATACTACAAAAGACTTTTTTGCTCAAATCATAATATGTGATGAGTAATACTATATTGTACATTATATTTAAAGAACAAAGCCAGGATATTATAAGTCTTTAATATACATAATTCATAATATTCAAAGTATCAAAGTGAAGCTCGAAATTCGATCTAAATGTGATTCAATGTTCTTAAAGTCTTAGAAAGAGAAAAAAGAGGAACATTCTTAAGGAAATCCTATTTCCTTTCATATCTAGCCTTAGATACCAATATGATATTAAATTATAAATGATTTACAATGTTTTGCTATGATACATACATGTACGAACTGTACTTCATACTAAGGGAATAGAAGCAAGTAGAGTACTATATAAGTAAAAAAAAAATACTGCAGTTTTCTTCTATCAAATGCCCGAAATTTATTTGTACTATTAAATAATATAAAAAATCTATATATTTATAGCAGGCGCTCTTATCGCATTTTCTGAAAAATTATTTTTTTTTTTTTCCCTATATATAATATAATTGACTTTAATGATGAAGTTTGAAGAATTACAGCAGATAAATACACATTACTTGGAAAATTCAGACGTTTAAAATAATGATTATTTACAATTATTCAATGCCAGAAGCTGGGGGTGAGACTACCTTAAAAGTTAAATATTTTAAAATCCATTATTTGGAGGTAACACCATTAGATTAATTTTCAACTTTCAAGTATCCTAATCATTTCTGAACTTTGTAGTGTTAAAAAAATAATTTAGTTTTATAATAATTTTGTATCTTTTCTTTAATATTTCTAAAATCTACGTTAATGTATCATTTATTTAAAGAAGGTCATATTTTGTTTCGCCAGTATAAATGTTTTATTAGTGGATCATGTGTATGTGTATGTATATATTTGGCAAGTAAAGAACGTGCAGAAGGATTACCAATACATACAATGTAGGCCACCAAGGTCTCGAGTCGTGTGATATGGCAACCAAAGTCAGCATTAACTTTGGATTCTAAATAAATACATGTATAGCAAGACCACGCAGGCAACTGACATTACTTATTTTTCTTTTAATAAAAAAATATACTCCCATACATGTAGCTAATAATTAGGTAGGGGATAGATCTATATATTTTTAAAAAAGAAAAATAAGTGCAAGACCATCATGCGCGAAGAGAATCTTTTCCCTTAACTTGGCATGTACATTGCATTCAATGTAAGTCATATATGGTATGAAAGTTAAGAATTTCTCTTTTGTAGTTTTCACATAAAACCCTAGTCGACTTCCTTAATTTATTGTCTAGCTTGCTTTCCATACGGTAAGCGTCTGGTTAACCTAAATCAAAGCGTGTCAATGACTTTGATCCTACTTCCTGCAATGATCACCGATTTCTACAAAATGCCGAATCACTTTCAATATTCAGGCGATTGTGACAACAGAAATTGCGTATGATTTGATTAATTCTGGATATAGACACAAGGTACACAAGAAGAAATTATTTTCGATTCTTTGCATGCGTCATATAATGCATGGCATTCCTTTCAACCATTAAAAATGGAGAGACCAATGGTTTAGCCCTTTAGTTTTTTGACCCCTCTGTCGAGACTGTTAACTATATTTTCAGATAGAGTAATGTTTTTTTCAGTACTGATTTAAAACAGTATGCCAACAAAGACGTCATCTTGTCCTCATGTCAGAGCAGTGGACAGTGTTACATGGGAAGAATTGAGACGAAAACAACAGGTATAATTTATAGTATATGCATATTACAGTTTCCCCAAGAAAATTAAAGAAGTTTATAAACTTCTTGTACTTTATATGTGGTGTTCTTGTACATTCATTTTGCAGTGGTAAGCTCATTTACTACTGAGCACCTTCCTATAGTCTAGGGACCTTAAGTTTGACCTAAGTTTGAAGTTCGATCTAATTTAACTTCAAATGTGTCATTGTTAACGTGAAAAATATTAAAGTTTATGTAATGCAATTACATGTAATTTAATTTTTGATAAACAAGATTTAATTTAAAATTAATAAGTCTGAAACAAAATAGTAATCAAGATCGGGGTGTTAATAACCTTCAATGCATTGAACCATGAATGTTGCTTTCTTGTCAAAATATTGCTAAAAGTAAAAATACACATATCTGGGACAAATGTTGCAATATTATTTTATAACACTGTTTAATCATGTATATACATAAATAAACTGTCCACTTATATTAAAATACACAACTTTTCTAGCATACTCTGAATACTCTATCATACTCTAGCATACTCTGTTTAGTAGTACCTCTGGTAAAGTGACTATGGTCCATTGTATTTTCTCCCTTTCCATTACATATCCATGTAAAGAATAAAAATTATTTGATGTAGTATGGATTTTAAAAAATCAGATTAAAATGATAACCTCTTAATTAAACAAGTAGATCCAAAAATGAATTGTGTTTTTATTGTTATACAAACTTGTACAATAACCACTCCACATATCAATTTGACAGGACTGTACCACTTGCATTACCTGTAAAGTAAACACCAGTAACCTGTGGCTGTGTCTGGTGGGCTCCTGTCAGTATGTGGGCTGTGGTGAGTCGTACTCAGATCACAGCTCATCTCACGCAGAGGTAAATCAACCAAAAGCTTTCAGCTGAGTTTGAATCTCAAAATGCTCCCAGGACAGCTGAGTTTGAATCTCATAGACACCAATAATTAATTTCAGTTCATCCAAACCAATGTTTAAAATATGTGTATGAAAGTTAAAGATTCTGAAATATTAATTATAAAAGAAAATAAAGTTGTGAAGAAAATATCTTATATAAGCTGTTATTGATGATCATGTGTGAGGAATGACTATCAAAATGAATTGCACATTAGAAAAAAAAAAGTTTTTATTGGCCATGAAATACCAAAATAAGAATGAAAAAGACAAAGATGTTTTTTTCAGAATTATTATTAGCATGATGACATGAATATTCAAAGTTGAAAATACATTTCAACTTTAAAGGGGTTTGGTATATTCCTTTCAGGATTTTCAGCATCATTTGACAATCAACTTGACAACTTTGAGAATCTGGTGTTACTGTTGTGAAACTGAGGTCTTTCCATCCAGGAATACTCCTTCATTCATGTATGTATATGTACAATGTAACGGCTAAGATTTTAATGTATTTTTAATGTGAGCCCCAATATCAGCCCCAAAAAGTTCAAGGGCTTGTAAAAATAGCATGTTATTGTAAATAGTGAGCTTCTTAAACACATGTATCAATGGATTATAATGCTGGAACATATAATACAAAGCAAATGAATTGAGTAACAATAAATACCCCACTGATGCATTTTTACTGAGCATGTTTATAACAAGGTGCTGTTTAATTACTACATGTATATATATCAATGGATGTGTATTTTTTTCCTATGATATATTTTACATAAAGAGATCCAGTGAACTCTTTTGTTCTTAATTTTAGCATCCCAGAAAACTCTGCCTCAGTACCGATTAAAAAAGACTGTGATATGCTGGAGGATGGCATGAGTTCTCTGCCTGGATCTCGCAGCACCGCCAGCAGGAAGCTCGGCTCAGACAGCTCACCCTACCGCAGTATCTCAGCGGGGGAGGAGTCCGACTCAGAGGGGGAAGACGAGAACATGAAACCAAGAGGTAGAATAATATCAAACAAGGTTTTGTTAAAAATTTGATGTTCATTAATGATTTTATTTGCTTTTATGTGATTTGTATTGTAGGGTTAACAGGACTACAAAATTTGGGAAATACATGTTACCTTAATGCAGCTATTCAAGCTTTATCTAACTGGTAAGAAAGAATATTTTTACCAAGATTTCTTACTACATGTATTCATTCCAGCAAATTTAAGTTATATGGTAGTTGCAGATTGCAATGGAACATAACAAAACATTTTTATTTTCAGCCCTCCATTAACAAGATTTTTCCTGGACTGCTCTTCATATGTCAGGCCAGAGAAATCTCCCATGTTGTCAAAGAGCTATATGAAGCTTGTCAATGAAATCTGGCACAAGAAAAGGTAATGGTATATCATAATTAAATTTTAGAGTGTTTTGATAAAATAGAAGAGCTGTTCTTTCTTTAACTTTACTTCTGTGTTGCTGGTAACATGCCACTGAAAAATTACTTGTAAAGAAATGTTCTGTTCTGTTTATATTCAGGCCTAGTTATGTGATTCCAAATGGAGTTGTTACAGGAATCAAGGTTGTTCATCCAATGTTCAGGGGGTATTCTCAACAGGTATGGTATGAAGATGTTACTCTTTACAAGTTCTTCTTTTATATATGAAAACAAAATTAACAGTGATCATATTTTGCAGGAGTATTTTTAATGGATGTATGTTTTATGCACTCTTAAAATATGATTATAAAGTAGATTTAAATATAAAGCAGTTTTCTAAAACCATAACAACCAGCAAGGAAATGATTTGGAGTAAAAGTCTAACTATGCATGTCTGTTTTTTTTTTCAGGATTCTCAAGAATTTTTAAGATGCTTCATGGATGAAATTCATGAAGAACTGAAGCAGCCAATAGTAACTTCTGATAATGAGGAAGATGAAGAACATGAAAAAAATGTAAAGATTCACCACAGACAGTTGTCAAGGGATTCAAACAGTAGCAGCCAATCAGAAGAGTGTTATGAATCGTGTGACTCAGGACTAAGTAATGGCAAAAATTCAGCAGCCACCTCATCGGAAACTGTTGAAAGTCTAAATCAGATGCCGAATAGCATTGTTTCTGATGGGAAAACTTACATACAGGTGAAAAGCAGTGACCAGGATTCAGGGGCTGGTGATAGCATTGCCTCAAAGGAAAGTGATACAGGGAGCCTCAGGCAGGCAAAACAGGGTTCTAGAGGGAAAGACCTCGGGGAGGGAGATACAGAAAAAGGATCAAACAGGGCAAGGAAGTACTCAGAAAATCCAGATTCCAAAAAGTCACAGTATTCCTCCAAGGCAACCTTAGGACCGAAGGGTAATTTTTAAAAATAAAACTGCTGTAAACCATTTGTGTGTAATGTGAAATTAGTTTTGTGAGTCAGATGTGCTGTTCAATTTTTGTGTTTTCTATTTTGTATAGGTAACAAGAAAAATGTGCAATACAGAAGTGTGATATCTGATATCTTTGATGGGAAGATATTAAGCTCAGTGCAGTGTTTGACTTGTGAAAGGGTAAAAATAAGTTTCCATATTAAACATACCAGTAAAATGATAAAACCTGTAATTTTCAAATGTGAAAAGTTGACCAATATTTTTAAAATTGTCAGAGAACTCCAAGATGTAACTTAAGTGTAACTGTAAAAAAGCTAGAACAAGTGAATGACAATTTTATTCCTTATTTGCTTCAGATTTCTACCACAAAGGAGACATTCCAGGACTTGTCACTTCCGATTCCCACAAAGGATCACCTACACATGATCCACGGCCATAATGCATCCTCCCTCACAAAGGTGGGGGCGTGTGGAGAAACCAAACAGGGCTGGTTCACCTGGATGTTTGGATGGATGAGAAAGTAAGATCAACATATAAAACTTGATAAAAGAAAAGATCAAAAGGTTGTGACAGACGTACATGTAAATAATTAACACAAGACCATTGCAGCATAAAGGATAAATGAACATGACTCAGAACACTGAAGTAATTTGTGGATATATATTAAATAGCTCTTGTATGGTATTTTTACCATGTACATTTTCTGTCTAGATTTACATAGAACATCATGTTTGACATTGCATACTTCCAGCTGGTTTATTGGTCCCACTATTACACTACAGGACTGTTTGGCAGCATTCTTCTCTGCAGATGAACTAAAAGGAGACAATATGTACAGCTGTGAAAAATGTAAAAAGTAAGGTTTATATAGTAACATCAGCAATATTTTATATTAATAAATATTCTTTGCAAAATTTTGTAATTTTAAATGTTCATTGCATGCTCATTTTGAAATAATTGCAGATTACGGAATGGGCTGAAGTTTTCTAAAGTTTTGGAATTACCAGAGGTAGGCATACAAAAGCTTATTTAAATATAAAGATGCAAAGACATGTCAAAATGTTAATCCTATTAATACACAAATATGTATCACAGATATAAATACATGTATGTATGCACAACTGTGAATAAGTAGATCAGGGCCTGATTGGGATTTCTTTTACAGATTTTGTGTATCCACCTGAAGCGATTCAGACATGAGTTTTACTCATCCAAGGTCAGCTCGTACGTGTCATTTCCTCTGGACAGTCTGGACATGAAGAAGTACCTACATAGAGGTTATTTAAAGTCTTACATTAAGATACACTGTATATTTCTTTAAGAACCATCTGTGTTGTAGATGAATGATTTATGTTGTGCTCAGAATCTTCAATTTTAACTTTCATGCTTTAATAATTGATTGTTTAAAAAAGCTACATGTATTTGTTTTACAAAAGCTAATGGATGAGTACTTGTTGTATTCTTCTTTTTATACAATTAACTTTTTAAAAATACTTTACAGATTGCTCCTCACAAGTAACTCTGTATGATCTTCATGCTGTTATTTGTCATCACGGAACTGCTGGAGGTAAGATAAAAGTCAGTTTGACACTATTAAGTTGTTTTCAGAGAGGCAAGCTAAACAGAAACAAGAGTTGAGTGTCTTTAGTTTCATTTTCCTGTGTATTTATTCTCTGTCCTCTCTTTATAGGCGGTCACTACACGGCTTACTGTCTGAACTACATCAATGACCAGTGGTACGAGTTTGATGACCAGTACGTTACAGAGGTGGACGTAGGGCAGGTCATTAACTGCGAGGCTTATGTACTATTCTACAGGTAAGTCTACCTGTGTGGCTGGAATATAATGATGTAAAATGTATATGTGTAGGGTATTTAGAATAGATATGTATAACCAAGCAAGCTTCTTTTGCAGAAAGAGAAATGATGCCATGATACCATTGAGACAGAAGGCCATGCAGCTGATAGAAGCCAGAGAGGTAGGTCTGTGAGCCAGGGAATTTTTTTTTTTGCCGTCATAAAATTATAACCATGTAATGTACAAAAAAATTGATACTTTTTTTTTAAAAGAAAAAAAAATGCTTTAATATGGGTCACTGAAGATACTGATTAAAATATAAACATCTTTGTTTCAGCCAAGTTTGATGGAGTTTTTCATTTCCAAACAGTGGATCAATAAGTTTAATACATTTGCTGAGCCTGGGCCAATATGTAATGATGATTTCCTCTGTAAACATGGAGGTAAGATTGATGAACATTTTTATTTATCATAATATGATAATAAGAGAGATAACTTTGGCCTAAAAAAAATTACTCAATTTCTTTAATGCCCAGGTTTAGAGGCTATTTTTTGCCAAAAACTGTGTGATCAAGGTAAAGTGAATTTGTGTGCATTGTAAAGAGTAATGGCAAAATTTTATTTATGTGAACGGTTGAACAGTAAGATGATTAGCTTTTAGCTTGAACAATAAACAATGACTGAGGGTATAAACTGAGTGTTAACTGATGAATTATGTTACAGGGGTACCTCCACACAAAATCAATCATGTGGATGATCTAGTCATTTCCTTTAATCAAGCTTTGTGGGAATTCCTCTATCAAAGGTAAGTAGCACATTATTTTTTTTAATGGATAATTCAGTCAAATGTATATTCATTGCAAGGGATTATAGGAAGAGAGATTATTATTTAAGTATCTTTAACAATATATATGGGAAATAGTTTCTTTGCACTAGTCTGCCATCTTTTGAAACATTAACATTGTCACAGATTTGGTGGAGGTCCAGTGTGTAACCATTTAATCCCATGTACAACTTGTCAAGAAGAGCTAGAAAAACTGCAGTTTAGACAGAAAACTGAGATGGACCAATTCATACAGGTTAGAATTTATCTCAGTAGTGATGGTTATGTACAATGTAGTTTTCTATTTTAATGACTGTATTTTGATTATTATGAAATCTGTAAAGGCAACAGTTTCCAACATCTAAATGCAAACTTGATTAGATATACATGTAACTATAAAGTATTTCTACGGTGACAGATTTGAACTTTTGATTTTAATTTTTAATATTTGATTTACATTGTAATAAATTTTTTGATTCTTTAGTTGAATGAGAAATTCCATGAAGAGGAAGGACCTTCTGTCATATATGCCATTAGCATGGCCTGGTTTAAGGAGTGGGAAAACTTTGTCAGAGGAAAATCTGATAGTAAGATACATCTATCTCCTTAATTTTTTTATCTAAAATTTTATCATTAATTGAAATTTTCACTCTGTAATGGAGTTTGTTTTTGTGTATTTTAGCTCCACCAGGACCAATAGAAAATCAAAGAATATCATACACTAAGGGAGGACAGACTTACCTCAGACAGAACTCAGATCATGGACAACTCTCAGCTGATACTTGGAAATTCCTTCACAGTAAGTTTACCTGCCAGATTCTGGCCTAATTCTTCAAGTAATTGGGTCAATACATGTAAGAAACTTGTTGGAATTCTTATGCATGGTGTACTGAAAGCAACATTTTATGTTTTCAGAAATATATGGTGGAGGTCCAGAGTTGTTCATAAAACAGAATCGAGGAAATCCAGGGGGACAGTCTCCTCCCACTACGCACAAATCTGCCTCGTCCTCAACCCTGAATAAGAGTGGAGGGAGTAAAGGAAATCTACGATCTGAAGGAGAAAGGGAGGTCGATCCCCCCGCTAAAGCAGCTCCCAGGGTCGAGGAAACTGCCACAGAGGAGAGAGGTGTGGATAATAAAACTCAGGAGGAAGAAATGGAGTCAGCTGAACAAGAGTTAAATAGTAGTGATCAAAACATGGACACTGAGCAGGATGGGGAGGGTGAAGAAGAGAGGTCACAGCAGGCTGAAATGGAGCCAAGTGTCAAGGACACTCAGCCTTCTGAGGAGGCACCCCCTCCAGTGGAACATTTCAAAACAGATTAAACTGTCATTGAATCCACCCCATGACAAAACATTGTAAGAATTTTCATTAATCTGTGGTATACCTTGAAGATTATTCCAAGTGTTTGTCTTGAACATTGACAGTAAAAGTCTGTTGACTTTTAAATGGATAGCATGGCAATTTACTCATTCCTTGTGTGTTGTGAACATAAATGTCTTTTATTACTTTAAAAAATGACTGCGTTTTCTGTGAACAGAAGATTTGTTTAAATTTTAATGCCCTATTTTAAAGGCAACTTTAAACTTATCCGTTGTAAATATGTGATTAACTTATTGTCTCACTATAATGTATTAAACCCAAACCCTCTTTTTCTTTTGATTTTATCAATATGAATGTCATCTCAAACTCAAGGAGTTTTAATTGATTTTTATGAGGTCCACTGCTGTATTTGTATATCAAACCGTTTACATGGATTCTGATTCTTTAAACTGGTATTTTAATGCATTTAAAGTAATATGCCCTTAGACCAAAAGTAAATTGAAAGATAGAGTGTATTTCTGAAATTTTAATCTGTTTAAAATGTAATTTTCAAAATGTCCAAAAAACTTACGCTTTAGTTTTTAAGTGAATAGAGGGACAGAGATCCTTTATGCAGTCCTTGACTTTGCAGAATATACTGCTATTACTAGTCAAATATTTGTAAATATAAAAACAAATACAATTTTTATGAATATTTAATGTGAAAATAATTTTAACTAAGGACAATAAAATTCAATTCACACTCAAAATTAGAAACAATGTGTGAATGTAATATAATGTACAGTGTCAAAATAAATAAATTAGAAATTACAAAAATCATACATATATTGATATGTTTAATTTAAAATGTCCTGGTTAGCACTAATCTCTTATGGTAAAGATAATAGTTTTAGAGTGTACGGATCCGTGTATTTATTAAACCGGTATACCACTACTTGTATGTGTATTTGGTCCAGTTTCTTCTTAATTATTAATAGTATTTCAATTTCTACAAAGTCTGCTCAAATCCAGTTTCATAATGGTATTTCATTAGCATAATAGCTAAGGCTGTAAATATTGGATTGTAAAAAGTATACAGTGATGTGGCATACTGAAAATATTAATGAATATATGGAGCATGATTTGAAATGCAATATATTCCTGTAAATGTCCAATGTTTTTTTCGGCGACAATGTATTCAATGCTTTTATGGAAAATTGATGTCTGTAATAACTTAGTATATTGTAAATGCACTATATATCACAAATGGCTTGGATGAGCTGAAGCTGGTTTCCTGAATGCTATATTTTTATCCTTCCCATGGAAGCTCCACATTTTCATAAGGTCCCCCTGTACAAATGTAGTTCTGAACAACTCGATAACAATACTGGTATTCCTCCTGAAATAAGAAAAAAACAAGAATAAGGTAATCTTATAGACATACTACTGATTTCTTATATCACAAATAGACATGTAGACATCAAATCGTGAGAACAGTAATCAACTCTCAAATACAGTTTTTGATGCTTTTCAGATCATTAATACAGTAAAACGCTTATAGCGAAGATGCTTAAAACGAATTGACCCTTAAAGCACACGATTTTCATGCACGACTTTAAATTACATGTATATTGTAATATAACTAATGAAGCAAATTAAGATCACGAAGCAAAATTGTCTGTACCTGCCCTCCCTTCTTAGCGTACTTTTAATTGTACTTTCATATCGCAAGTAATGCTGTTCGCAAAATAAGTGAAAATTAATTTCGTCAGAATCTACAAACACCAGACATTGTAATAACAATGGTACTTACAAAGGATGGGATAAGTTCGGGTCTCCTGACACGCATGTGTCTGACGATATTAAACATGTCCACCTCGTCATCAAACGTTAGCTGTTCTACTGAGTTATACCCCGCACAGAACACGCCACACCAACTCACTCCATCCCTGGAAAACAAATTACTGAGTATACGTTTATAGAAGAAAGATCAGGGCACAAAATTGAAACTTCACATTCCATTGGCTTATTTCCATAGCTACACAGATACAATTAAAATAGGACCGTCCGTATTACGGGTTTTCCGCCAATCATGGACGTGTTCGATCATTTTAACCATCATCTTTGGAGATGTAGGGTATGCGTTATTCACATTCCAGTTCAAAAACTCAAAAATTTTAACTTCATCAACTTCTTGGCTATCCTACAAGATATAAAAATACATCGGTAAATTTAAATAATCCAAACTTTCGTAAACTTTGACGGAATCAAAATAATGAAGATTATGGTTTAATGAGACTTGCTATTCCTACCTGAACGTTGAATTTCGCTGTAGATTCTACTATCTCCTCGTTACCAGCGAAGCTTATAGCTCTCCTGACAAAGAAGGGATCGAATTCCACAGTTTCTTCCGTGGACGGCAACCAATGAGAAAACTAGAGCGGAGATAAAAGTATTGATGTCTATTTAATTTTTTTAGATGCGATCCCCTTTGTTTTGCCCAAGATATATATTTTTCTTCAGTACTAAATAATTTCTTTTCATCAGAATTCTTATTTATAATTAAAAGTACATACACTGCAACATAGCTTCCATAGTAAATTTTATAGAAATTGTATTCTTAACTTTAAACATTGTTATTTAGTTCTATGAGAGTTGTCTTTCTTATTTGAAAATCTATTAATTTTATAATGGGTTCAAGATCAATTTAATTTTATG
Organism: Saccostrea glomerata; assembly: GCA_003671525.1. Lineage (NCBI taxonomy): Eukaryota > Metazoa > Mollusca > Bivalvia > Ostreida > Ostreidae > Saccostrea > Saccostrea glomerata. The sequence goes on along the minus strand of PRKT01000010.1, from coordinate 4,186,858 downwards.
AAATAGATTGAGTAACGCACCTCTGGAAGGCCAGATGATCCCAAAAGAACTATAGCATCTACATTATGGTCATGGACTAACCGCCAGATATCTCCAACATTGTGTGATAATGGCGAACAGGTAATGATGAGCGCGTTTGATTCAGTATGTGACTGAAAATAAAAGGAGAACATACAACTATGGAAATCTTTTCTTTGAACACACAAGGAGAAAAAATTGGTAACGCAATATACTCACTGACTGGAACACTGCGTTAATGTAGTCATTCCTTCCAACAACAGGGGTAGTTAAGAAGACCCTATAATCATCAACTGTTTTGGGGGAAATGAAAGTGAAAGTGAGTGTTGAATAAAAAAAAATACATGTAATACAGTGTAATAAAAAGAATTAACATTAATTAATAATTTTTTCCAAAGTAAATATACCCGGCATGGCCTCCTCCTCTCTATTTCTGGTTTTATTGATGGCCTTCAGCGCCGCTTTGTACCGCGATTCTGGATAGGACAGCTTCATCGATTCAATTTCCTTAAAAAGCATAAAATTGATAATTTTAAAAAAAAAAATTAATTATATTTGTGTGATGATAGTTTGAAAAACATGCTTTTGACGTCAAGAAGCATTAGAATATATGATTTATACTCACATTGTACTCCAGCCTTAAGGGCGTTTCATTGGTTGGTTGGTCCTCACCGGTTAATTTCTTTAGTTCCTTGGCAAACTCTCGGTACGATAATGCATGTTTCTTGTACCGGAAGGCTTCAAACAAAGCCTCATGTATAAATATATATTGACCCTAAAACACCAAACAAAAAATAAGTACCATTGCTTGTTGTTGTTATAATTTGACTTTGCAACAATGAATACGAGAACTCTTATTCGAACAGTCACTTATTAGAGCATTTTTTTTTTACATCACCTCTGTTTGGACCATATTCATTCTACAGGTCCTCATCTTTTTAATGTATTCAAACACGTTAACTTTTCCTGTTTTTCTTCCAGTTTCAAGCAACGAATCTAAAGCTAAAAAGGTCCCCGTACGACCCACCCCCGCACTGCAGTTAAAAAAAACATGAGAACATTTAATTGTAAAAAAAATAAAAATAATAAGGTTACTTAACTACCCTTTAGGCCTAATGTACGATTATTTTTATTACAAATTTTAAATAATCAAAGGTAACATTCAAATTTTTGAAGATATTTAGAAAAGTATGTTTTGTTTAAAAGAATTCGCGCACCTGCAATGAACAAGCATTTTGCCAGCCATTCTACTTTTCTCTTTTCGAACATGCGCCTGGAATGTGACGAGACTTAATGCTTCCGGGGATCCGTGGTCGGGCCATTCCCGGAAGTGGAACTGTACTATTGTTCTCTCTTCTTTGGTCTTTGTAAAAATATTTACGAAGAGAACAGATTTAAGGTTACACTTCAACACATTTTTTACGTAAAAAAATAAATTAAAACTTGAATCCTAAGTACAAGAACGTGTATTCCTTAATATACTTCTGTATATGATAATACCTTTCTATTGAGGACAGACCAGTACCGAACACAGTAAAACGAGTAATCTTTTCTGTTTTGTTGTCTTATGACGAATTTTCCAGCATGACAATTTTTATCACCGTCTGGCCAATACTGGTAACATTTTTCCTGAATTATAGATATGAAGAATTATTCATTGGTTGACAGTAAAAATGACATGCATTTTTTCCTTGACCGATAGCACAAAAAACAAAAGTCCTTATAACCCCCCCTCCTCCTTCCAAGCCTGGTATGATAATTTTGCTATTGTCCTTTTTTTTTTATTTACAAACCTTTCCGTTCTCAAAAAGGTTAGCCAGGGCCACCACAATGCAGACGTCTTCCTCCCAAATCATTAACCAGTGGTCCGCCATCGTATTGATCTTAGGACCTAAATATACGGAATATACAGGAAAAAATTTTTTTTTATATATTTGAAGAGAGAGAGAGGAGATTGTGGTTACATACCCGTAACAACAAGACCAAATTACATGTACTGGTATTTACGGTATAGATTTAACTGATGACTCATACATACGAGTATATATATTGTTGTAATTTCAGAAAATTTTCTGCTTAATTCTAACTATGGGTAAAAAAAGTTTGTAGAGGAGGGAAAAAACTTTAACGATTATATAAAAACTTGATATCAAACAATTCATTGGGCTGATTTTGTTTTTCGCTCTTACCCTGAGAGGCGATGAAGGCGCCTTTTTCTTCAACACCCTACAAATTAAACATTCATTTGAAAGAAAAGAAAGCAAAAACACAAGTACTTTTAATTTTCAAAACAAGATTTTTGTTTAAACTTTTGCATTTTATATTTTGTTGTCCTTACATCAATAAAGTTGGCGTTTATGTAGTCAGATTTTCCATCGTCTTTCTTTAATTTCACTCGGCTGTGATCATCTATCAGAAATTAACAACAAAAATTTAATCGATCATATACTATACGTACACATTGAATGATTTAATAAATACCAAAATACAGCCATTCGATTTTTTTAATTCTCATTTTGGGTAAAAATTTGTTAACAATTGAATACGTACCTGGTATTACTATTAACTTACATGCATAGAGAGATTTGAATCTGTTTTTAGAACTATTTTCTGCCTTCTTTGCAATGTCACATTTGTCATGTAGTCCATATTTCAGTTGCTAGTTAAAAAAAGAATATTTCATCAAATAACTATCAAAATCATACCCCCCCCCCCAATTCCTTCAATGGTTGAAAATTACCGAATGCCAGAAAAGGCAATGTCGTCGTTTTCAAGAACAACACCTCTGTAATATCTAAAGAATATTATATGCTAAATTAAAGCTGATAAAATAAACAACCAAATTACAAAATTTGTTTACTTTGAATTGATCTTTGAGTTGTCTATTATTGTCTTTGGCGTTTTCTGACACCACGTACGCTAGTTCTGAGATGGGGATTTCGTGGATCATCGTGTTCTCGTACGGAGCGCTAGCTTTGGCGGGGTTTGAAGGTCTGGGCGGTTTTTCTATTGTGTTTGTTCTGGTTTCCTCCTCGGTAACACCCTCTTCTAGCGTTATTATAGGCACTTTATCAATTCCTACATTAATGTACACATTCTCCTTGCCTTGAAATGATAAAAAAAAATATATATTGGATTTAAATTACCTCTAAATTATAGTAAAACCCCAATATCTCGAGGTTGAAGAAGTTGAAAAAAAAAACTATCCGATAATTTTAAAGGATAATTGAAAAACCTGTTTGGGATACCGACTCAATTCGACAACAATCGCAACTTCTCGAGCCTTTCCGAATAGCGAAAAAACAGAAAGACCCGAGATGATGCGATTGAATTCGACATGATCTACCCTTTTTGAAATCTCTTAAGCTTTCATTTACCTCTTGCGTGTTCTCTAGTGGGAGGCATGATTTCCGTGGAAACATTTCGTACATACTGCCCCCTTCTCATCATCTTTGTCATTCTACTAATGCTTTTACGACTCTTTTTTCTCAAATACTGGGACCTACTTTGCGTTTTTTCGCTTAAATAACTACAATAGAAAATAAAACATCTCATCAACATACAATTGAAGTATTGTATATCATTGATGAAGTATCAAAGATTGCAATTCATCGATACCAGGGAATACTGTAGTATCGAGGGAAACTAAATGTAGAATCTTGCTAACTTGATCCCTCAAAGTAATACTCTAAAAGTTTTATTACTTATTATATACTGATACTCTGAAATATTCTTGTTTGCTTTGGAAAAAGAGGTCCTGCAATTATAACAAAAAACAAGAATTTTATATGAGGTATGGGTTTCGATTGGATAAAAAAGTTTGAAGTGGTTGAATACAGACAATTAAAAAAATTAATTATTTATCTTAAAATAAAATGGTTTATCTAGATTTTTATAAGCGGTCCATAATTCTAATGTAAATTTGTCTTTCTGCTACTATACTTTTGTACAATTAACGATACTGATCTTTAGAAAGAAAATGAATATAAACTTAAAAATTAGATGCATACGTACGCTGCCACTCTGCTTTTATATTCATTAGCAGCACCGAAGTTGTGTCTATTTCTCCAGCCCACACAGCCCAGGACAATGATGATGATCAGGAAGAGGGGGATGAGTATCCCCGCCAAGGTACCGTCAAATACCGGGTCACCGGGACCCTTGGTCTTCATCCCTACATCGTATAAAAAAAAGATGAATGCTTGGATGATGTTCTGTCGCGGGCAGAATTTTTTCTTGAACATGTATTCATGTTTGACTGTTTTTGAAAAACGTTGTTAGATGAGAAATATTTCCAAATTTCTAAATAATTGAAATACTTAAAATGGAAACTTTGTTTCATTAAATAATTTTTTTTGGGGGGGGGGGGGATAAAGTTTCTGCCAAATCTATGAGTAAACATATCCAATAATGTTTTTTATAGATTCAGAAGTCTACGTTGATAAGTTTATAGTTACCAAGTGACTGTGACCCAGGACATTGTCCTGTCATGGCGTGACATGTTCGGTTTTCTGGACATGGCCTACATCTCTGCGCACAACCGACTCCAAAAAACCCCCTTGAACAACCTTAAAAAAAAATAGGAATATAAATCTTTGTCCATCTAAATTTTAAGATAAAATAAACATGTACGCATAACGTTTCAGGACTTGTAAAACTGTATAACCGATTACAGAAGAATATGACTAAGACCAAAATTTATACTGATAATAACTTTCTTTATATTAAAATGGAGTTGAAATTTTACATGCAGAAAGATATTTTTATGATAGCAATTTTTAACTTAATCATTCGTTTAAAAAAAAATTTGCAATCAACATTTCTTTTTTAATCTTAGTTGTAAGTTTTTTTGTAAAGATGATGATGTGAACTAACTCTGGTTGCAGTACGGGGATGAGTACCCAGGTCTACAGCCCGTAGGGCAGCGTCCAGTTAGAGGCTCACAGGGCATCCCCTGTCCACAGGCACCACAGCTAAGACTGCATCCCGGACCGTAGTATCCCAGTGGACAATCTGAGAAAACATGGACTGAAAATCTTCTTTACTCATTAAAGGTCAATTGTCCCTCTGATAAGAGAGACAACTCTTTCTCTTTCTCTCTCTCTCTCTCTCTACTGAATCACGATTATTCTTATGAAAATTATCGAGTTTTCTAAAATTTCGCCCCCTTCTTTGATATACTGATATTGTGCATATTTTAAACGATAAATCTAATTTCTTTTCAAAAATAACGTACTAAGTATTAGCAAAATTTCATATGAGAGAATAGAGGTATAATCGATCCTTAAAAGTCTTTGATACTTCATTGATCTCTTTTTGCTTACTTTCATTACAGAGACTCCCCGTGTATCCAGCAGAACACCCTCGGTAACAACTTCCGGTGTCAGGGTCACATGTGCCCTCCTGGCAGTTCACGGGACAGCTGAGCTGACAAGAAATCCCATACAACCCCCGGGGACAGCCTTAAAGAAAGACGTATAAGATTTATGTTATTTTTTTTTTCGTTAGGTGATTTTAAACAGTTATAACTCTTCAATTTTCTCTTCATAATAAGACGTTCTGGTTAAAAAATAATAAAAAAAAAATAATGTAAGATTTCGCTTCAATCTAATTACTGGGAAAATAAAAAAAATTAGTAAATACTTGTCAATCATTTACTCTGTATGTAAAACAATATCAAAAATGTTATTTCTAAATTATTCAATCATAAGGAAGTATATATACTAGATCCTAATATTATCTTCGAACACTCCTTTATTCTGGAAATCTATTATATAAAAGTACTCACCAATGACCTCGACCTCGCAGAGTTCCAGTATCGCCGAGTTGCTGTAGCCCGGGGGTAAGGGACGGACCGTTCTGTTGTTGTAGATCGTCACATAGTCTCCAAAAAGAGGCTCCTGAAGGTTTATACGGATGTTGGAGTTTGGAATGTATGGTCCTTTATCGTAAAACGCGAACGGGTGGACAAAGAACTGGGAATCTGCTAACGATCCTGTGGAAACGTACACCGAAATTCCTGCTATACGACTCTCATCTGGAAATGTTTATACGATAAGATTAAAATGGAAAGTACATCAGTTATATGCAGTATATAAACATAGGTAATCAAAGATTACGAAGCTCACCTCGACGAATGTTATCAGTTTAAGTATTGCAAATCTCACATCATATTTTCTTAATATTTAGTATTCATCCCAACAACAATATTCTTGCAAGTTGTGTTAAACCCCTTACATGGCATATACACATTTCTAAGCCTGTAGCGTGAAAAATATGTATAGTGTAAACAAATATTCATAACTGTTAATAATGCAGATATCAAGGTCTTAAAGTTCATTCGGATTGATCTGTTCCCAAAACTTTAACCAAGTCTCTTGTATGATCCAGCATCCAAAGCAAGTCTGATAGTGTCCATCCTTAGATGCATCATCCATGCAAGTTTGGTTTAGCTAGGGCTTATAGTTACTTGGGAATGAAAATGTAGGTCAGATCCAGCATCCGAAGCAAGTCTGGTAGTGTCCATCCCTAGATACATCATCCATGCAAGTTTAGTTTAGCTAGGGCTTATAGATACTTGGGAATGAAAATATAGGTCAGATCCAGCATCCGAAGCTAGTCTGGTAATGTCCATCCCTAGATGAATCATCCATGCAAGTTTGGTCCAAATAGGGCTTATAGTTACTTGGGAATGAAAATGTAGGTCAGATCCAGCATCCGAAGCAAGTCTGGTAGTGTACATCCCTAGATGCATCATCCATGCAAATTTGGTCCCGGTAGGGCTTATAGTTCCTTGGAAATGGACCTGCTCCAAAAACTTTATTCTGCTCCAAAAACTTTAACCAGGTCACTCATCTAGAAAATGTAGATCAGATCCAGCATCCAAAGCAAGTCTGGTAGTGTACATCCCTAGATGCATCATCCATGCAAGTTTGGTTCAGGTAGGGCTTATAGTTACTTGGGAATGGACTTGCTCCTAAAACTTTAACCTGGGACGCCGACGCCAACGCCGGGGGTATAGCATAAGCTCATCTCGACTTCGTCGAGGTGAGCTAAAAATGGGGGCTCTGAAGAACAAAAAAGACGGAATACAATGAAAGGTACTTAAAATGTTGGGTAAAAGGGACAAGATAGGACATAATTCTTCAGTTTTTCGCTATTAAACAAGAGGCCAAAGGACCTTGACGGTCACCTACGTAGAAAGCAAGTTTCTCTGGCTTTGACCACTTTGGACCCTTTTAGAATTGAAACTCTCTTGATTTTCAGAGACGCAACATGTACTAATATTGATTTATGTCCAACTAAGCCCTTACTGTACCACGACCACTGATTCTTGAACCATGAATTTTACAATATTGGTAAAAAGTTATTGTCTTCATGGAAGTATTTCGCCAGGTAGATGTACGAGTACACGAATTTTTAAAGATAAATTATACAGCCAACTTAGCCCCACTATTAAGATTAATCATTTCCCATTCTTTAAAAAGTTTGGTGAATAACTGTCTTTTTTTATAATGATAGAAACAGTTTGCCTGCTAAATGTCATTGCGAGGAATTGGACTCGGATGGGGGAAGGAGGGGGTTGTCTCTTTCACTGTGCAATTTAATCAAGATTTCCTTACAGTTAGGTCTGGAGACAATGTTTATGGATTTGACGGTAGAGGCTCCTGACAGTCTAACTCGCCACCAGGTGCTGGGGTAGTTCCCCGTGGAGTCCGTCAGCGTGCAGTGTCCGGCGAAGATGTTCGTGTCGTTACTACCGTCCACAGAGTTAGACGAGCCGGCGTCGATTATAGAACGAGAGATTGACGTCATCGTCGTCGGTCTGTTCAACGCCAAATTTACTGAAATGTGAAAATGTCACGGGAAAATGAATCACATACAAATTTCAACTTTTTATATTCTATATTTTTTAAATTTGATTTTAAAATATGAATTTGTTTTCCATTTGTCTAGACGTCAACGTTGACGGTTACATAGAGTTAGAATATGAACAGGTACTGATCAGGATTCAAGTTCACAATGTGTGACTAAATCATGACCATGCCACAAATCTAAACAGGCCAGGGTTATGAAATTTCACTTTTATCAAAACGCTGAAAAATACCCAATTCCGTAATTCCTTGCCCCTCTTTAAGCCCCTCCCCCCCCCCCATCCCTGAAACTTACCTGTTGCTAAAACAGTAGGTAGGTAAACCAAACACAATAGTATCAACATTGTCTCTCATCTTATACTCTCCACTGTGTATAAGAGATCTGACGGATAAAGTCCTTAAGTAAAATGTCGCCATTTCCTGCCTGGGGTGATCTCTCATTTCCGATCTGAGCTGAAGACAGTAATGTTAGATCATCAGATCGTGAAGTGACCATTGACTCAGCTGGACCCCGTTATGTCGCCGCTGAAACCTTTTTTCTCCACTCTGGACTGGGGCTCTAGTATACGATGCATGGAGCATTAATTAACGCTCGGTACTAAGTCTTAAGTAGTTTGTTATGAGTAAGTTTTTTAAGATTCTCTTCACATTTCCCATGGATTTTTTTTTTGTGTTATTTTTATGCAAGTCAATGACTGTTTGGGCAGACAAAAGTCCTAGTCAACTAATAATCTTAATTATGAGAGTTTCTTTTTTTTTAGTGAAAGAAGATCCATGGCGAAGTCTGCAGGAAAGGAGATGGGAATATACAGAAAAATATATGTCCTGGCTGAGGAAGAGAATAATCATGAGCTTTTCTCAATAAATTGGAAAGATACAGTTGTCTAATTCTTTGGGGGAAAATAGTTTAAATAGGGGAACTTTTGCTTAAAAACAAAACATTTGCCCGGGGATGTTAAACAAAGAATTAATTTACTTTGCCATTTACATGTACATTGTACATGTATCTGTAAATATAACAGATATACAGTTTATATGTGATGCATTACCAAATATGAACCGGGTAAGATGTTTTGTAGACAGTAAATGCATATCTACAGACTCAGATGTTGTGTTACTATGTTTGGACCAAAAAAAAATCTTTATTTATCAGGTATCGCCGCATTGGGTCAAACACTGACGCATTTATCATTGAAAAGGGAAATACTTAGTAACTCAATTTTCTTTTTTTCCAACTTTAAAAAGAATACCGAGTAATTCCCCTTTAAACACTATATTTTCTAGCAAAAAAAAGATTTTACGAATTATTTTTTAGCTCACCTGAGCTGAAAGCTCCGTCCGTCGGGGCCACAAAATGGAATCCAATTTTAACATAGGAATTATAATATATAGGAAAAACCTTTAAAAATCTTCTCAAGAACCACTGGGCCAGAAAAACTGAAACTTATGTGGAAGCATCCTGAGGTAGTGTAGATTCTAAATTGTTAAATTCATAACCACCTGGGGTAGGGTGGGGCCACAATAGGGAATCCAAATTTTACTTAGAAATATATAGGAAAAATCTTTAAAAATCCTTTTCTCAAGAACCAGTGTGTTAGGAAAGCTGAAACTAATGTGGAAGCATCCAAGGGTAGTGTAGATTCTAAATTGTTAAAATCTTGACCACCGGGGGTAGGGAGGGGCCACAATAGGGAATCCAAGTTTTACATAGAAATATATAGAAAAAATCTTCTTCTCAAGAACCAGTGTGTCAGAAAAATTGGTCCCGGGATCATGAAGCATCTTAAGCTTAAGTCTAAAAATGCCTTAGATGCTGAAATTTTTTAGAGGTTAAGGAGACCAAAATGAAAATGCTTTCCAATTTTATATCATCAATCTGCTGTCATATGCAAAATATGAGTTTCCTTCAACAAGTTTAAAAGATTTTATAGATTATTGAAATTTTGACTTAAGTCTAAGTCTGTTTTATGATCCTGGGGCCTGAAACTTATATGGAAGCATCCTTAGGGTAGTTGAGATTCTAAATTGTTAAAATCATGACCCTGGGGGTAGGGAGGGGCCACATTAGGAAGTCATAGTTTTATATAGAAATATATTGGAAAAATCTTCTCAAGCACCAGTGGGCCAGGAAAGCTAAAACTTAGGTGGAAGCAATCTGGGGTAGTGTAGATTCTAAATTATTAAAATAAAGATGGGGGTTAGGAGGGGGTAGGGGGCCACAATAGATGTAAGTAGAGGAGAAATCTGGTAAAGAACTGCATCACCAGTTACTTAGGTGAGCTGTGTGGCCCAGAAAGAAAAAAAATTGTTGGACATTAAACATTCTTCTTGCATTTCTTTTATGTAGCACAATATGCTGTAACATGACCTCATGGCATATGTACATGTATATCACCAAAAACACAAATACTGTGTTAGTATTTATTGAATAAACACTTTTAAATATTTCTTTACATGAGTATCTTAGAGTCAAATGAGTATTTGTGTTGAACAATCCTGCATTCATTACAGATGATAAATGTATCATTTCTATTAAATAACAATGATTAATGTATTTTACTCACAAATGAAATATGAATGAAATGAAAATGTAACAAGTTAGTAAAAAAAAAACAATCATAAGTAAAGTCATAGAGTATTGCACAACTCAATGCTGTTCTTCAATGAAGTCACAATTTAGATTGTTCTCTATTTTCATGTCTCTGCACTGCCATAATTAGGATTAGTCATACCCCCCATCTCATAGGATCTATTTGAATTAGAGCCTGCAAATTGCCTGAAAAAGACAATGCAAAGTGTATAATTAAACAAAAATCGATTTATATATATATAAATGATAGTGTGATCTTTTGAGACTTTAAAATCATCTATTCTGGAAATTAAATATGATTGATGATGTTAACAATTCTTTGACTATTATTGTGTATTGTCCATTATGAGTACTAGAAACATGTAGAATAAGAGGCCCAGGGGCCACATCGCTCACCTGAGCAATTGGCTAGGAAAAAGCACACATCAGATCAGAACTGAAAGTTTACTAAGGGGTGATGGGGCTTGAATTTTAACCCTCCAGGGGTCATGATTAGAACAAACTTCAATCTAAACTACCTGAGGATGTTTCCCTATAAATATTACTAAGCATGTCTTTAAAGTACTTGAGTAGAAAATTTAAAAAGTTTTTCCTAGAAAATCCTATGTAAAACTTTTATCGGTCATAATGGCCCCACGTTAATGCTAGGGGGTCATGATTTCAACAACAAAGTTGAATCTTGAATCTACACTACCTAGGGATGATTCCACAGAAGTTTCATCTTTCCTGTCTCAATGTTTAATGAGAAGAAGAATTTTCCTATATATTCCTATGTTAAACTTTGATCGGCCGTTTCGGCCCCACCCTACCCCCGGGGGTCATGATTTGATAAATTGAGTCTACACTAACCTGAGGATGATTCCACATGAGTGTCATCTTTCCTGGTCCAGTGGTTCTTGAGAAGAAGATTTTTGGGATATTTTGCTTTTTAAAACTTTCATCGGCCATTTTGGCCCAACCCTAACCCCGGGGGTCATGATTTGAACAAACTCGAATCAACACTACCTGAGGATGATTCCACATGAATTTCATCTTTTCTGGTCCAGTGGTTCTTGAGAAGGATATGAAAATAACGAACAGTATTCAATCTCAACGTTCATTAAACAATAAACAAAATAAGAGCAGAGCAAACACGGACCTCCGAAACATCAGAAGTGGGATCAGGTGACATGAAGAAGGGAAAATCCCCTGCCGACCGGTCACAACCACCGTGTGCTCGTTGTCATAATCAGAAAATAACGGAAAAAATATGTCGTCAAATATGTCGTATAAATAATGGACTAACAATCGGTATGAAAAACGTCAGTGAGCATTTAATTCAATGACAAATTGTATTTGCCGACAAGGTTATTGTATCAACCATAGAACCTACGAAATTATGACTTCAAGCGAGACTTCCGACACCCCCGCCCCACCAACCCGCTTGTCAACAACCCACCCCGCTCAAGAAACCGCTCATACGCAGAGCAAGCTCCCGCGCATCGAACCAACCGAGACACACAAACACTGCACGCAGGAAACGAAGGTACATCGTCGCACAAGCAAGGGATGCTTACGATAGAAAAGTTAAAGCCACAACACCCACCACACAGTCCGGCCGCTAGACCCCCACCAGTGTCTTTTTCAAGTAAAACATCCAAGTATGAAGCAGAAGGGTCGGACTCTGTGGTATGTTTTATCTCAAGCTCACCAGCATATATCGTGTCGACGTAGGAATGGAAATTATCATTATTAATTAACAATACGTCGTCGATATATCTAAATGTAAAGTCGAAGGCCACAGCAAGTGTTTTTTTTTTCATGCATAAGATTTTGCATAAATTCTGCTTCATATGAATATAAAAAGAAGATCATAGAGATGTTTCCTATATATTGTTATGTAAAACTTTGATCTGCCATTTTGGCCCACCCTACCCCCATGGGTTATGATTTTAACAAACTTGAATCTATACTACCTGAGGATAATTCTTTATGAGTTTCATCTTTCCTGGCCCTGTGGTTCTTGAGAAGAAGATTTTTAAAGATTTTTCCTATATATTCCTATGTTAAACTTTGATCGGCCATTTAGGCCCCACCCTACCCCCAGGGGTAATGATTTGAACAAACTGGAATATACACTACCTGAGGATGATTCAACATAACTTTCATCTTTCTGGGACCGGTGGTTCTTGAGAAGAAGATTATTTTTAAAAATGCCGTTAATTTTTCACTAATTCATAATTATCTCCCTTTGGAAAAGGACGTTGTCCTTCATTTGAACAAACTTGAATTTCCTTTACCCACGGATACATTGTAGCAAGCTTGGTTGAAATTGGGCCAGTGGTTCTTGAAAAAAAGATGAAAATGTGAAAAGTTTACGACAACGACAATGACGACAGACAACGGACAAATTTTGACCAGAAAAGCTCACTTGAGCCTTTGGTTCAGGTGAGCTAAAAATCAGTTAAGGTAATTTCACCATCCTATAATATCATAGGATTTTGCCAAAAACTGTTTTTGTTTGAACAGTATCTTTTTGGTGGAATGCTTTACAATATGCGTAATGATTAACATGATAAATGTTGTTAAATGTAAGAATTTTAAAAAAATGCATTTTTCTTTATTTAATCAATTATCTTATCATCGAAAAAGATCTTGACATTAACTCCTTCCAAGGTCTCTTTATTCGGACATTTGCTTTATTGTATTTCTAATGTAAAATATTTTCCCTCATATTCATAACTAAAGAAAAAAAAACTTATAAGTGGGATGTAAATAAAATATTCAGCATCAGAATAATGCATGCTAATCAGTTCTTACATATTTTACTTAATACTTTTTTAATCAAAAAGGAGGCTCTAGTTTTTTTTTTTTTATGTTGTCATATACTTCTGATTATTCATGTCTCCCATATTAGATAATATTGCGAACGTTTTGGACAATAAATGGATAATTTCATGCATATTAAATGGAATTAGATACAGTTTTGGTACTTTATACAAATAAAAGTGTGAGGGTGGAAAATCCTTAAGTGCATACCTAAACATGTGTGGTAAACACAGGTAAAAATTATCTCTTTCTGTAAACGCAGACATGCAAATGACATCAAGAGATAGGAAAAAGAAAAACATTGTAGCATTTTAAGCCAAAACTTAATAGTCTTTTCACATACTAAAAAATAAATGGTCTTTCAACAATTTCCCTGCAATTTTATATTTGACATCATAATATATATATATATATAACGACCCACTTCCCTTGTAGTCACAATCAACTGAAATGTAAAATTGTTGTTTATTCAATTAAAGTTAAGCTTTTGGAGATTGAGATTGAAAAAGCTTTGCACCGATTTGAAACAGGTTTTTTTAAGAAATGAATAACAAGATTAGCAGCTTTAATGGGAATTGAGTTTGGTCGGTCAAGTGATAAAATCCTGTGAAGGCTGAAGGCCTTCTCAGAAGATTTGATCACGTACCGACCCACGTTAATTTTCATTGAAGTTAATAAACTTGTTATTTATTACTTATATAAACATTTGAGACAGGCAATTGAATATCTTCGAATCTATTTATGGCACTTAGCGTCTGTCGAAGATTTTGAAAAAAAAATGACGCAAGGTGTAAATAGGCTTCCATGGCGGTTACATTTGGAACTCTAAATATAATAAAAGAAGAAAAAAAACAAAACAAAAATGCACTATTTGAAAACTCAATTTCTGTTTAATCCGCGGGTATAAAATTGAGCAGATTTCCGAGATTTTCACAATATACCTTACAAGTATAATAAGTACGCTTGGACAAATTTTCGCGGAAAGTTTGTGACCACCTACATAGCGTAAATTAATACAACGCGGTAAAAAGTACTTCTACAGTATTATGGTAAAAACTTTGAATCACTATACCTGACTGTAGTTACCAATGTTTAACTACAGTACACTTACGTAAAGTTTAATATGCGCCTTTTAAAACATTTATTTTCAAATAGCCACACTGGGAAAACAATGGAAAGCAAAAGTGTACTGCAAAACAGGCAAAAAAATGTGCTATATTTACCTAAATCACGAATATATTCGCAAATTTTCTTTACTGCTCCAAAGTGGCCCTTCTCTTCATAAAGATTGGAATCAGCTTTAATAACGATGGCTACACAATGCATCCTATCTTTAGTTTCCGGAATCATTCTGTAATTTGTTTCTGATGTTTTCATTTTCTCTGCAGTCTCTATCTGAAGAAAATTCATTACTATGATATATTCCTTGAAGTAAATAAAGAAATGAATTTGCAGAAATTAATACGAGGCAAGTCGAAAAAATCTAACTTTCCTATCGATTTTTCCAGTACTTCCTAATCTATGTTTGTTGTTTAACGACAGCTGCAGAATTTTTTATTTAAGTTCAGAGGCCACCAATTAATTGCAGGATGAGAGCTAAGCAGTACATATGACTTGACAAAGAGAAATGTACTGTTTTTTTCAGATTAAAAAACACATTTTTGCAATGTTGAGCGATTCATTTTGGGACTTAATTTATACAAATGTATTATTGTTAAAATCTACGTGTAAAGGACGACAACTTGTTGTTTTTTACACGTGTATGTGATGTTGCAGTCACGTTTTTCAGCAAATTTAATACTTGCAGTATTAAGGTCATATATCAATTCAATTATTGCAATGACAATACCTGGTAAAAATGTAATTTTACAACGATATGTAACTTTTTAGCACCGTGTGTAGTTTATGACAAGTGCTGCAAACCTTTATAAACTCTATTTCTATTCTGTAATTTACTTTAAATTCATTGTAATCATACATACAATTGTCATGAATGTGAAAGAAATTGAAACTCCTACTTTTTACATTTTTATTGCTCTTAATGGATCCCTGAACATGGTTAATTTATATTAAAAAAAACTTGTGCTTGCTTTTAAAGTAATGAAAAGTTTGTCTCAAGAATATTTGAATATTATTAGTTATGTTACCCAAGTTAGATCAAGGGCAACACGGAAGCCTTTTACATTCCAAAAGCACAAACTGAGTATTATAAAAGATCTTTAAAAGTTTCAACTGCAATATTATGGCAGCAGTTGCCTGACTAAGTAAAAAACTATCATTCTTTGCGCCCTATCCTACCCCTGGGGGTCATGATTTGTACAAACTTGAATCTACACTACCTGAGGAAGATTCCACATAAGTTTCATCTTTCCTGGCCCAGTGGTTCTTGAGAAGAAGATTTTAAAAGATTTTTCCTAAATATTCCTATGTAAAATTTTGATCGGCCATTTTTGCCCCACCCAACCCCTGGGGGTCATGATTTGAACAAACTTGAATCTACACTACCTGAGGATGATTCCACATGAGTTTCATCTCTCCTGGCCCAGTGGTTCTTGAGAAGAAGATTTTTTTAAAATGCCATTAATTTTTCTCTAATTCATAATTATCCCTCCTTGGAAAAGGGCGTGGCCCTTCATTTGAACAAACTTGAATCCCCTTTACCCAAGGATACTTTGTAGCAAGTTTGGTTGAAATTGATCCAGTGGTTTTTGAGAAGAAGATGAAAATGTGAAAAGTTTACAACGACGACAACAACGACAGACAATGGACAAATTTTGATCAGAAAAGCTCACTTGAGCCTTTGGCTCAGGTGAGCCAAAAAGATCCTTACTGTCGCTTTATGTAAAGGAAAGCCCCGACTAGAATAATCACGATAAGGACAGCTCCTATCACAACTCCCGCCGTGATGGCACTGCTGTTCACTGAACCAGAACCACTTCCTGAATTGGAACCACCCACCATCCTTCCAGCATTTCCTCCATTGTATGCTGTAAGATATCCACAAATTTATCATAATTGATGTTGGTTTTGCAATATTTTTTTTGGCTTTTAAGATCAAGATCTGCAACATATTCTGAGCATGCTCTCACGAGTCAAAACTAACATATTCTCAAAATTGTTCAATTTAAAGCAAAAAAGAAAATTGTTTTATACTTGAAAAAAGAAAAAAATAAATGTGAATTTTTTTTTTCTCCCTCAGAAAAATATCAAAGTAATTCTCCATATAATTATTTTTTTCATCATATCAATCTATGCCATTTCTCAGCATGCTTTGAAAAGGCTGAAAGTAATGAAGTCCTACCCATAGGTGTTTGACAGGTTAACATGGATCCACCCCACAGACCGTTGGGCCGACAGATCCTGTACACGTTGTTACCGTAGGGGATGTAGGAGGCATTGCACACCTGGGTACAGACAGTGCCCACCTTGTAGGGGGGCTGGCAACCTGTTATCTGACCATTCTGTGGAACTGGAATCTTGGGGCAAGTTATAGCTGTAAAAAATATGGTCAAATGTGAAATAAGACAAAAGATTCTTTAAGAGAAATTACAACAGTGAAACCAGTTGTTTCTTTATAAAACAATACTTCTAAGATTCTGAGGCAGTCTAAAAGAAAGGAAAAAAAGTTTAAACTCAATCATTTTTTCTTTTTTACTACTACATGTGCCACAAATGAAGATTTTAATTTATTTTTGGTTATACAACTACCAAAAATGAGTAATTTTGTCTGACCTTGACATTGCAGTGTTGAGGTGGCTGGTGTCCACTGTGCGGCGTTTCCTGATTTCTGACACGTGACGGTAGAGCTACCCTTTAGAGTAAATCCTGAGATACAGCCAACCCGGCACGTAGAACCATAGTTCCTGGAACACTGGAGGGACATAATCTGACCATTTGTTGGAGGGGTCAAGACGGGACAGGTCAAAACTGTAAAGATAAAAAGTGTTTCAAAAAATACTTTCTATACAAATACAGTAATTTTCTGCTGAATACCAGTACCTAAGACTATAATTCTAATATGGAAAAAGATTATATCAATATTGTGAAAAAACAAAGTTTCCCAAAATAGTTTTTAAAAATTATTGTTTAATAGATTGTACCTGATATTTACCTATAATTTAATTGACCTGACTAAACTTAAACAATACATGTACTTCAATCTACTTCTTGTTTAACTAACCAGTAACAGTGATTGTGAAGCTACAGGAGCTGGACCTTCCCGCTGAATCGAAGGCGATAGCTTTGATGACGTGTGCCCCTGGTCCCAGCACGGCCGGTGATGTCACTTCCTGTAGGACAGCTACATTACCCCCTGAGTTGTCAGTGGCAGTAGGAGTGGTCCAGCTGACAGTGGCTGTCTGTCTACCCATGTCAGCTGTGACTGTCTGACTGGCTGGGCAGGTCACCACTGGGGGCTGGGTATCTGAATTGTACAAACAATGTCCAATATCACAGCATACATGTACAATGAACATGTTTATGCTGTATATTATAAAAGGAAACTTTAACAGTGCTGTTTTTATTCAAATTCTTGATTTCCATTTGTCTACTTTGCAACTTTTAGTACAATAGGCCTTTTTGTGAAACTAAGCTCATACATTCATCCAAGGATAAGATTGAACAGAATTTTCCTTTACATATGTTTATAGATTAACTAAGCATTCAGACAATATTGTTCATACACTGTATGAGGGTTAAAAATATTCTGTTTGAAATTACAAATGTTTGCATATCAAAACTTGAGCTTAAAAAAAATCTTTTTTTCATTTGTTTGTCATCTTGGTAAAAAAAAAATCACTGATACAAACCTTGACACATGATGAATGAGGCTCCATTACTCCACTGCCCGTTAGCGTTACAGGTGAGCTGACTGGAGCCGTACAGAGTGTAGCCTGACTTACAGGTGACGGTACAGTTAGTGTTAGGGGCCGCTGAAGAGGTGGTGCAGGTGGAGGGACTGATCATACCATTGGTGGGGGCCTGTAGTGCCTGGCAGGGGATGGCTGTCAAACCAAACAAAATGTAAATTGCTTAAATCATAATAATTATCACTGATGCTGACACAGATGTTTAAACTGAAAATAAATGATTCAAATAAAATATATTCTAACTTAATGACAATACATCAAATCAAATATATTCTAACTTAATGACAATACAGAACTCTGTTAATAAGAAATCTCTTATATACAAATCTGGATTATAAGTAAACTTTTATGAACCCCATAGAAGACTTTACACCATACATGCTTCTTATACAGGCATAATCTTGGTTACAGGAAAGAAAATAATTTTGAGGCCCAATTGACTTCTGTAAATTAGATTTTTCCTGTACAATGAGTTTTACCTGTTCCACAAGATAAGCCATTTGGCTGTAGTGAGAGACCATCTGGACAGGCACATTTCCTAATGTTACCCGGGGCAGGCAAACAGATGTGGGAACACCCTCCTTTACCACTGGTACAGGCATTGCTTCCTACAAAATAAGGTCCAACCTCAATATTGCAAACTTCATCCAAATTATTTGAACATATCCAAATACCAAGGCTCAACAGTTACTGTTTACCAAAAAATGTGTTGCATAAAAGGCTTAATCTGTATTTAATCTGAATCTACATATTTTTGTGCAAATATTATCTTCACATTTTTCTACACACTAAAAGTGCACATTTGTTGAACCCATCTTATACTTATTAGTGCCTTATAAACCACAGTACATTTATATTATTAGAAGAAACATTTAGTCTATTTTACCAGAAAATCCAACTCCACTTCTGTAGAAGTGTAAATCATTAAGCCTGCCAAATGTTGCTGGTCCCACAGGTACAGGGGTACCTCCAGTTGTGGAAACTTTCATCACAGAACTGAAAACCCAAACATAAACATCCATTTAATTATTTAAATTTACTTAAAAAACCATCTAAACTTCCTCAAACAACTACTAAATAAAATAACCGTAAATCCCTTATTTTCGCAAGAACTTTTTTTTGGCAGAATTTAGCAAGTCTTTCTACTCGCAAAAATTTCATTCTCGCATATATTTGAATTATAAAGGATTATAGACAACAAAAACCATAGCTCACGAAATTTTGACTGGCTAATAAATTCAAAATTGGCATCTGGAAAATAAGGTGTCGCGAAAATATAGTGATCTACAGTACCTCATAAAATTAGCAAACACAGTAACAATGAACAAAGTAATTGCATCATACACATTTTTTTTTAGCTTTATACCTATATTTTCTAGTGATTTAAGACTGATTTTTAAAGTCTTGACCATTACTTACTGCTGGCTCCAGTCTGTGTAATACAGCGTGGTCTGGTACAGCACCAGGCCAAAGAAGTGGGCGGAGGTGGACGACTGGTCAGACACCGTCGTACGGCCACTACCGTCTAAGTTAGACATCTCTATCTTCTTAGTGCTACCATCCGCCCAGTACATTTTACTTCCTGTTAATACAATAAAAAATCAAATTAAGTCTTTTTACACAATTAAAATATTGCATGCATTTTTGTTTTTGAATGTATTTTTGTTTTAACAGGTGGGAGGGGTTAAGTCAGTTATGTAGGGAGGCAAATACACGTTCTCATTTTTTGATTAACTTCCCATTTAAGAAAGGAAACTTGAGTGCAGTTTATAAATCTGTTTAATTATAGAATGAATAATGTGTAACTGTTAAATAATCTGAATACCTTGGAAGTCAATAGCCAGAGCATTAGGCCATTTGATATTGGTGGTGATGACAGCCTGTCGTCCAGATCCATCATAGTTAGCCCTCTCTATCCTGGCATTAGTTCCCCAGTCAGTCCAGTAAAACACTCTGTAATACAATAAGACTTTGTACTATTCACTTATCCACAAGTACTCTAAGATACATGTCATAGTACCATGAAATTGAAATTCTAAGGTTATCCAGACTCACATGTACATGCATACATTTGAAGGCATAAAAGCTAAAGGCATTTGATTATGATGAAGAATCTTACCCTGTTTGTGGGTTGGTCACTATGGCCCTTGGTTCATCCAGGTTATTATTAATTATAGTTTTGGAGAAAGCACCATCAATTGTTACGAGAGCTATAACATTATAACCAGTGTCAGTGTAGAAGACGAGGCGTGACACAGAGTCCACAGATATACCATCAGGAGTAGCTTCTGTAAAGGCAATAAATGTCTTATTGTTAGTCATAAACTACTACTGTACATTCAAGCTGTCTAGCAAAAAATCTTCATAGTCTTCTTTGAAACCATAAAATACTTAATGAAACCATTTTCAACACGAGGGAAAAACAAGAAATAATGGTTTAGTACTCAAAGAAAGTATCCAATGTTTAATCATAAAACTTTATATACAAACTGAATTCTTAAAATGATTTTAAAAACATATGTTATTAGTGTATCTGAAGGAATATCAGTCTCTACAATATCTAAATTTCAATTTTTTAACTGCATTCAAAATTTTAAATTTTCCTTACTGTTTCCCAGCTGGCGGACAACCTTCTCATTACTTCCTGTAATTCCAGCAGATCTGATTTGATTGGATCCCACATCCGTCCAATAGATTTGCTGATTCAGAGAATCAAAGTCTATAGAGATGGGGTTGTCATGGTTATGAAGTGGAAGGGTTTCATAACTGTAGGAGTTCAGGTCCATCCTGTACAGGCTTCTGTTTTTAGTATCAGTCATCAACAAGAAGAAGTCAGGGTATGTTGCTTTAGAAAGAAAAAAATAAATAGGAATAAAATGTATATATGCCATGCATGTACAATGAATCATATTTAATTTTATAATCACTCAAAGCTATATGTATATGTACAGATAAAACTCGCTTATAACGAGTCACCGGAATCTAAGAAATTACTTCGTTATATCTGTAATTCATCATAACCAAATAAGAAATTCATTAAATTTATATAGCTGAGGATCCAAGATGACTTCGCTATATCCGTAAATCCATAATATCCGTGTTCGTACTTAACGAGTTTTGCTGTACATGCATAAATGCCCCTTTTTCAACTTTTGATGAACCAATCTTATATCAAACCAGTTACTTAGGTACTTGTCCTCATTACATTTCAAACAAGCTGAATAATGTCCAAAACACATAAACTTCTAGTACAGCACAAGGATTGAAGATTCTATAACTAATGTTATAATACACAATGCACTTATCACTTACTAGGAGAACATATGATGCCCACATCTTCGTTGTGCCCACAGTTGTGGGCTCCCCAGCCATTGGAGCGACACTGAGTTATAGAGCCCTCTCTTCCCGTACAATTCACATTGTCCAACCAGATTTTACCCGTGCCTGCTCCAAATGATCCCGCACCCCTATAGGATGCACCAGTTCTATAAAAAGAAAGCATAGGTCAGCTAGTGAAAACTGGGTGTCAATCTTGTTCTAGGGCCATAAAACTTAAAAAAGCTCACTTTTGATCTCAATCTAACTTTTACAAAAAGGAATATATTTATATGCTGGAAAAGTGAGACCTGAGTTCAAAAAAGAGCCCATCAGATTTTAATGACCCTCCTGAGTCTGATTTTAAAAATAGACAATAACAGACCAAATTCGTCCAGTTTTCCAAATGAGGCATGTACTGTTTATTCTCTGTGCACATATTCTTTTGAACTTATGCTAGTAGAAACCAGAGAATATGTAAGTTTTCCTTAACAAACCTGCTGTAACCCAGCATCTGACACAGTACTCCAGCATTCTGATTGGTGAAGGCATCATCACAGATGGTTCCCCACTGACCGAAGGCATACACCTCCACCCTGCCCTGATAGGCATCCTGACCGTTGACCAGTCGGATGAAGGTGGTTCCTGGGGCAGGGGTGGGTAGTGTTGTGGTGACGCGACCAGGTCTTGGAGTGGTGGATCTAGCAGCTGTAACAAAAGGAACATACTTGTTATTTTCACGTAAACATCAATAATTTCACCTCAAATTAATTTCTGCTTTCTTTTTATTGACAACTGGAGCTGTCATGTCAAGATTAATATTGGCCACATGGTAAATAAAGAGCATACTTGAGAATGCCCTAAAACAACTTTGTCATTCTTACAAAAAATTCATACTGCAAAATTTTATGACCTAAACCTAGTTTAAGTGTATTTGACTGAAGATTCTTGCTCCTCTAGTGGTTGTAAACATCCTATGTGTTTGGTGTGGTAGCATGACTTTTTTTTCTATTATCTTAACAGTGATATTCAAAACATTTAGATTTAAACTTTTGAGCAAGACAGAGTAGCAATGATAAACTATCTTTTTCCATCTGAGGACTACTATCAACATTAAACTTTCTGAGTCAAGTAACATACAAAAATCGATTCAGAAGTTTATCTAACATTAAAATAATAGAGGACGAACTGATACTTTTCCTCTAAATGATTAAGACACCATGTGACGACTTACTGTCAGTACAGACGACTCCTACATCCTCTGTGTGTCTACAGTTGTTACTGCCGTATGGTCTATGAGGACAGGAATCAATGCTGGACTCGTTCCCTCGACATTTCAAGTCATCCAACCAGATCGTACCTGTGCCTTGTCCAAAATAGGCTCTACTCAGGGCATAGGCATTGGCGCTAAAACACAGGTAATGTATATGATGTCAGCTTTCATATGGAGATTTTTAGCTTTATTTTGATACTTAATATAGTAATCTCCTCTTTGGGATGTAAAATTAATGATTACACATGGATTGACAATAGCTTGAACATGTGTACATTAGGCCTTTCAACTAATTTTTCAAGTTGCACTTATGGTAAAAAACATTCCACAGATAGATTTATAGGTACATGAAATTATCAAAAAAGATAATAACTTATGCATACTTTTAATTACATCATTAAAAAGTTTAATCATTAATAATTGACTTTTTTGATGTTGTGTTTTAAGGACAAGTAGCTCAGGTGTGAAAAATGACCAACTTAGTGCCGATTTATGAGTTATCGTTTATAGGAATGACATATAGGCTGCTTCAGCATTGGTATTGTTTAATTGTTTTGTAGACGAAAGTGTTGACCAAGAGAAAGAGAATGCCTTCACTCTACCTGAAATAACAAGGTCAAATGAATGGGGAACAGACTATATTCAATATTTTTAACTCTTTTTGACGATTATTATGAAGAAGAAAATTTAATGTCATGTTTTTTGTGTGCGCGCTTTTGCGCTTCCTATATAAATATACATGTATATATATTTACAAGTAAATGCAACAATTGATCATCTTATTTGTGTTACTAAGCACGAAGGGGAACGACTGAGTATAAAAATTTAATTAGGTTAGAAGTAAGAAGGAGGGTAGATTTCACTTGTTATTTTAATTAAAACTTTTAATTATATGTCGTTAAATGGTGTCCGCAACTTTACAGTAAATAAGTACATATGTATAACATTGATGCTAAATTTAACCAGAAGTCTCTGTCGAGACTGAAGCTCTACTGGTTTGTACTTATAGCAAAGGAAGAGGAAAGTACTTAAGCAGTTGGGAATTGAAACTTTACACTAGCAAAAAAGAGAATAATGATCCTTGAATAAGTTTCTTTATGTTCTTAGTGTAGTCTACTTGCATGCCACATTATATTATAATCAGACTAAAACTGTATTTGAAGTAGCATTTTGAGAGTAACAAAAATTGCTATCTTTATTAACCAAGGTAATTATGTTCATTGAAGTCAAAAACGGATATAAAGAATTATGTACCTTAGTGTAGTCTACTTGTGTGCGAAGTTATATTGAAATCAGACCAAAACTGTAGGAGGAGTAGCATTTTGAAAAATTGTTTACAGACAGACAGACAGACAGACAGACGGACAGACGGACGGACGCCGGACACATTACTATCGCATAAGCTCTTCTGGTCTCTGACCAGTAGAGCTAAAAACCACTGGATTCAACTGAGAGCAAAGAAACGCTTGGGAAATGCTAAAAACTGCCTTGCGTGTAAACAGTTAGATACCACGAGCCTGCTCTGAACATGTTTCAGTAGTGAGTTCATAAAACCGACCCCTAGCGGCAGTTGAAAGGCCTATGTACATGATTATTTCTGTAATTTTACATTAAGGAAGATATAACATAAAAAACACTCCAAGTACACTTTTAAAATGAAAATGCAACTATAAACTAGGTAATCTCTAAAGAGCATCTTTTACAAAAGGTTTAAAAACAAATTGTCCAAAAAATAATGAATACATACTATGGTTTTCCCAGCATTTTACAGACAACTTGAGCATTCTGGATGCCTGTTGCTGTCCAGTAATCATCACAGACGGTACCCCACGTGTTGTTATACTGGATCTCTACACGACCGCTGTTAGCGGTCCCTCCCACTAACCGCACAGGCAGGCTCACTACAGAGGAAAGAAGGAGAAATACATGTAATTTTGATTATGCCTTGAGATGACACGAAAGGTCATGGCTAAGGTCCAAAACAAAAGTATAACTTGAAATATCTTGTTAATTTACAGGTACTTATAGATTGTATGTGTGAAATTTTATTAAAAAAAATATTGTTATATTCAGTAAAGAATAGTCCTTACATTTTCTACATACTACACAAACCAAACAGTCAATATAACTGATATTCACTCAATATTATAAAAGATGATCTCTAGAATCACTCAACTGTTCAAGATAAATTATAACTTCAAGGTCAATGGAAAAACAAAAATAAGTCCAATGCATCAGATCAAATCTAGGAAAAGCCTTACCAGCATTACAGATTACACCCACATCTTCATCGTGGTCACAGTTATTGGTCCCCAGGGGTTTGGAGGAACATTGGAGGATTGTCTTCTCTGATCCTGAGCAGTGTACATCATCCAGGAGGATCTGTCCTGTGCCCCTCCCAAAGAATGACCTTGACTTGGCAACCGCTCCTGTTCTATAGTAGTCAATAGTAAAAGACATGACATTAGAAGACATGCCAGTTCAAAGACACTACTCTAGTAAATTCACAAAATTATCCTTACATGAATTGATTTCTAGTTGTTACATGTTTATATTGATTCTTTTTCCTCAAAATACAGTTGAACTTTGGTATCTCAAATACAGATATCTTTTAGTGGATTGGAAATCCAAATCTTTTTTCCATTTATGTACATGTATTTTACCCTGGCATCTCAAACCCTCTGATATATGAAAGTTTCATCCAAGTCCTACAGAATTTGGGACAACAATGTAAAGTATTTGTTTCCCAGTTTGTTACCTGCTAAATCCTGCCATGGCACACACAACACCTGCAGCTTTGGAATCAAACATGTCATCACAAACAGTACCCCAGGTTCCGTTGACTCGAATCTCCACTCGACCCTGATTGGGATTTCCATTAGGATCTACCAAACGCAGTGGGACCGAAGGAGCTGAAACAGGAAATGAAATCCAATAAAGGTTCACTGTACATCTAACTTACTGTTCTGAGTAGATTTACTATTTCAATTTGTAATCAAAATTTAATAAGTACTATCAAAATTTATAAATACATGTATATAAATAAATCAAATTAATGTGTAGATATTTTCTTATGCAGTTTATGGAACAAAAATTTACACTCAAATTTTTTATAATAACTACAAGATTTCCTGCTTATCTGTAACATGGAAATACATGTACACCTAAAATACCACACAATCAAAACTGTATAATACTAACCAGTACAAATGACACTCAGATCTTCATTGTGACCACAGTTGTTGCTTCCCCAAGGTCTGAAGCCACAATTGTCCAATGAGAGCTCAGTCCCATCACAGTGGAGGTCATCCATCCAGATCTGACCCCTGCCTGCCCCAAAGTAGGCAGAGCCTTTCACAGCTGCAGTTGTACTACAAAGAAATACAAAAAGTTTGAAACATTGACATTTGAAACTTTGGGTAAATATTTTATGTCATGGAAACTTATGCAATAGTCTTATTATATTAAACTAGTGCTAATTGTAACGGGAACCGTTACAGATGTTCCCCAAACGCTCCCCAACTCCCTTTCGGTGCCATGTTCCCTGTAAGCTTCATAAGATAAGACAAATTCTGTGCATTTTTGACTTTTACAACGTTTTCCCAGAAGGATACCAATTATATTCAATTTTTAGCATTGCACCCAAGTGCATGTGAATGCATGTTCGTTATGACCATATCATCTTGTCTACACTATTTATGTATTTTAATATACTATATATTAAAGCATTCAGTCCAAAATTAATAAAAATCACTCATTCAAGAGTATTTTTGAATATACTCATTTCAAATGTACGCACGTGCGTGCACGTGCATGATGATCATACCTTCTTGAAGGAGTCCTTTACATCTATCTATGTTCTAAATCCCATCCTGTTTGGTTGAAAAACAAGGGAGTTATAGCCATTTAAAGTTTCAGCTAATCAGATTGCAGCACACGTGCATGCACGTAATTTAATGATTTTTTTATATCATTTTGTAGGATATCCTAATGCATGACTATATTTTAAATTTCCAAAAATTTCGTCAAAAAACAAAGGAGAAATAGCAATTTAAAGTTTCAGCCAATCAGATTGCAGCACACGTGCATGCGCGTAATTTCATGATTTTTTTTCTATATCATTTCGTACGATATCCTAATGCATGACTATATTTTAAATTTCAAAGAATTTCGTTAAAAAACAAAGGAGAAATAGCCATTTAAAGTTTCAGCCAATCAGATTGCAGCACACGTGCATGCGCGTGTTTTCATGATTTTTTTTCTGTATCATTTCGTAGGATATCCTAATGCATGACTATATCTTAAATTTCAAAGAATTTCGTCAAAAAACAAAGGAGATATTGCCATTTAAAGTTTCAGCCAATCAGCTTGCAGCACGTGCACATGCGCATGCTTTCATAAAAATGCATATATATCGTGCGGTAGATCTTCATATTGTAGGACTATGTTCAAAATTTCAAAGGATTATGACAAGAAACAAAAAAGTTATTGAGACTTTAGTTTCAGCCAATCAGAGCGAAGCGCACGTGCATGCGCGTGAGATCTTGCTATTTTGACCATGCTATCTTGTTTATACTACTAATGTATCCTTACATTATGAGTTTCAAAATATTTCATCAAAAAATAGAAAAGTTACGGCAATATCCATTATATTGGTAATTTCACCTATTGCACGTGCGCACTCTTGCAAGCACGTGCGCGCAAAATGACCTTTGTTTGGCAACTCTACATAACATGCCTACTAACCCTAAAAAGGTTTCACCTAAGTCGGATGTGTAGTTTACAAGATCACTCGTGGACAAAATTTTCCCAGGAAGAAGAAAAATAATAATAATAAGAAACAGAGTAAAAACAATATGTTCCCCAACTTCGTTTGGGGAACATAATTACAAGCTTTCAATAGATACATGAATCTAAAGTTTTTTCTTTCACATTTCTTTAAGTTTCATTGACCCTTTGATAAGAGAGATAACTCTAACAGGGATGGATGAGCAAATTTGTCAAGTTATAAGGCAATTCCATCTGTAATATAGAGATGATGTGTTTTTTTTCTCTGAAAAATAATCTTTAGTGAAGAGGCCTTTGTGGAATTTAACACAGTTCTAACATTACTTACCTTGGGAATCCTAGCTGGTTACAGATAACTTGAGCCACATGATAGTCTGCCACATCATCACAAACTGTGCCCCATTGTCCAGAGTGGAATACCTCAACTCGCCCCTCATATCTGTTAGATCCACCCACCAATCGCACAGGAGTAACACTCTGTCTACCTATAGTTACAAATATCAAAAGTGTTTACTGTTATTGATTTTTACAAACAACATTGACTACCATTTATCAAAGATATATTTATTCAACTTGACAAACGCATGTACGTTGTACATATATGACAGTAATAAGAACTTTATATGAATGAAAAAAATAAATTATATGAAAATGCAATATTTAATACAGGTTTTATACTATTTCTTCTTAAGCCTTGGAAAATACAGTTGTGGATCAAATTGCTACATCTCTGTATTTGGCGAGTTGAATTTAGATTTTCACAATCCTATTTTTATTTACCTGCACAGACGACCCCAGCATCCTCGGTGTGTCTACAGTTGTTCACTCCCCAGCCCCTACTTCCACAGAGGGCGATACTCGTCTCGTTTCCTCTACAGTTCAGATTGTCCAGCCAGATTGGTCCAGTTCCCTGTCCAAAAAAGGCTGAGGTTTTGGCACGAGCCCCAACACTTTGAAGATAGTGAAGAAAGAAAATGAATTCATTGTACATGAATGAATATATAGAGGGCTATATGTTTAAGTCAATAGGGAAAGGTACAGAATAAACATACATGTACTAAATGAGGGATGCTAAGAATGAACAGAATATGAGAAAAATCAACGATTACTAATAAAAGTACTCTAAAATATTTCTTGCTTTAATCTTAGCTGGAGACATACATAAAAATATTTACTTCTTTTTCACTAATACTCATTACTTAATACCTCAATATTAATATTATTTTTTAAGAAATGATCTTACGGAGATTGTCCCAGCATGCTACAGATGACGGCCGCCTCCTGTGATCCAAAGTAATCGTCACAGACGGTCCCCCACGTGTTGTTATAGAAAATCTCTACACGTCCCTCCGTCTGGTTGTTACTGCCGCCTCGTAAACGGATCTGAATGTTATTGGTGACCACCTGTCCAGCTACAATTATAAATATGAATTTCTTTGAAAAATCTGAATGAAATTAAATATAAATATTAAATTTAATATTGGATAACACAATACAGTAAAACTCGGTTATAACGAAGTCACTTGGACCTACGAAATTACTTTTCTATATCTTAATTCATTATATTCATAATTTACAAGGTATTCATGTAATTCATATAGCTGGGGATCCAAGATAGCTTCGCTATATTCGTGAATTTGCAATACCTTTGCTCATACTTAATGAGTTTCACTGTATTAATATTGGTTAACACAATAGTAGTGTTAATAAGATTGTTGACTCATGTAAATACATGTACATATGGAAATCGACTCCATGGATGTTAACTTACCTGGATAACACCTGACTCCTGCATCTTCTGTGTGATCACAGTTACTTAGACCTAGCCCTGTATAGTTACACTGTCCAAGGTTAGTCTCAGTTCCGATACAGCCTACATCATCCAGGATAATCTTCTGATTGGGGGAGCCCTGTCCATATCTAGCCCTAGAATAGGCTGTGGCACCATCCCTGCAAAATATTACACATAGGTTTTTTTTAAATTGATTAATCTGAGATAATATATCTCTAAAATTGGTTAATAGAAATTCAAAACATACATGTTATCAGGATAATGACCTGTCTCCCCATTTTAAAAACTGATGGGTTTTTTTCTTCATCAGAGAAGATGTATTAATAGCTTACGTTGAGAATCCTAACATTCTGCAGACAACTTGAGCATCAGCATTGGACCAGAGGTCGTCACACACAGTTCCCCAGGTCCCTGCGTAATTCACCTCCACTCTTCCCTCCATAGTAGAGGGTCCCCCCACCAAGCGTACCTGGAGAGCCTGCACTGAAGCTATCAAAGAAATTAGAAAGATAGGTTTTACTCTGCTATTATAAACTGTAGATTCCTTATTTTACCGAGGACTTAATATCAAGAAATGGCTCTAAGTAGTCAAAAATTGTAAAACAATGACTAATGAGAAGACGGTTGATCACCATAGAAATAAAAGTGAGTAATTTTATTTTGCAATAGGTCCTTCTTGCGAAATTACACATAATCAATTCCTCTGGTACATTTTAGAATCTAGAGTATATCGATTTAATTTATGTAAAAACATAGATAAATTGAATTTTTTAAAAAAACTTTTATGCCAATATTCTGTAAATACTAGTAGTTAACAGTATGGAATTCACATACAATCCACACAGACAACTCCAGCATCTTCTGAATGGTCACAGTTGTTTTCTCCCCATCCCTTAAATGTACACTGCCCTATATTGGTCTCTGTCCCTACACACTCCACATCATCCATCCAGATTGGGCCACTTCCTGTTCCTATACGATTGATTGCACGTGCTCCTCTAAAAGACGAGTAGAATTATTGTATTGAAATAAAAATTAGATTATCACAAATGTAATAAAACATTGCTCTCTTATCTATAATGTTAAAGAATTGAGAAGTGAAAAGATATTTTTTAAATTGCAGCAGTTTGAAATGCAAAGTTACAATATCAAAATCTGAAAAAGATAGTTCTTTTCTTTGTTCACATAAGTGATAGTTCTACCTTGCACTATAGCCCAGCATATTACAGACCACCTGAGCATCTCTGTCATCCCACGAGTCATCACAGATCGTACCGTAAATCCCGTTATATCGGACCTGTACCCTCCCCTGACTGCGAGTCAGTCCCCCCACCAGCCGCACCGTCACAGGAGGGGGATTAGGATTAGTACCTGTAATTATATGCAAATCAAAAAAATCTTCTTTGGTCAATAAAAAAAACAAACCAAATTGCAAGATCACCACAAAGTTTATGTAAACCAACTACTATTCGAGTAAACTTTTATTTGAGATTGGTCAGTTTGAAATTAATCCGGAACAATAAATTTTCACAACAGAGAAAGCATTCTCTACAAAAACAAAGCAAAACAAGTGGTTTGGGCGATTAATATTTGTAAGTTAAAGTAGGTCCCAAACTCATAGATATTTCTCACACATAATTTTAAGTCGGTTAACAGTTCTTTTTCATCTTTTTCAATGATATTTCAAAGTGATTAGACCTGTAATTTTCTTTGAACTATATTCAGTACTCACTCAGACACATGACGGAGGCATCCTCAGTATGGTCACAGTCGTTGACCCCCCAGGGCTTGTGGCTGCAGGCTCCCAGGTTGGTCTCATTTCCAGCACAGTCAATATCATCAATCCAGATACTACCAGACCCAGCTCCATAGTAGGAATTAGCCAAAGGTACCACCACTCCACTGTATGTAGAAATAGTGTAACATTGTTAAGACATTGCTGTAGCAGCTGTACAAAAATATTGTAAGGTTGTAAGACTTATGAGAGGAGAAGTCTTCAAAATTTCTTCAGTAGTATCAACATTTCATATCCTGCAAATTTGGTTTGGTTTTTTTTTTTTTGTAAAACACTATATTCTGAAACAGACAGAGACTGTAACAATTCCCAAGCACCTGTCATATACTAAGAATTCAGCTTATAAGTCTCTTACGTGGGTTTTCTCAGTGACCTGCAGACAACAGTGGCTTCCTGAATTCCGAATCCGTCATCACAAAGAGTCCCCCACTGGTTGTTATGGTAGACCTCCACTCTACCACTGTTACTGGTGCCGTTCACAAGACGGACCTGTATACTCAGCATCTGACCTACAAGTTCAGACACTTACATGTAAATTGTTTACGTGGTTTACGCCCAACATTTTATGTGATAATTAACAGCTGAAATATAAAGTACAATCTTAATAAATCTCTTCTTTTTTGTGATAGAAAAAATTAATTTTAAAATATTATTATAGAGACCCATAAATTTATGACCACCATGGAATCTAAAATTTCATATGTGTTACTGCCAAACATTCTTCAACCACAAAATTAAGTCCCAACAAACCAATATTGTATATTTTTCTCAATCCTCGAAAATTGGATCCCCACAAAAATATGTGATTTTACAGAACTTTCTTACAAAATTTGGTCACTTACTGGTCTGACAGGCCACTCCAATGTCCTCTGTGTGGTCACAGTCGTTTGTCCCCCACGGGTTGTGTCCACACAGTCCAATAGATGACTCTGTACCCGTACAGTTGGTACCATCCAGCCAAATAGGGCCATAGTTTGTATTGGATGATTTGTATGTAGCTGCAGGTACAGCCACAGCCTTTACACTGCAACACAGAAGTTTTATCTGACTATGAGAAAACTTACTCAAAATGAAAGTAAGACCTCTATTAAGTATTACAAGGGAATAACAGTTTTCAGAATTTAAGTACACTGTATCACCAAATTAACATCCCCAAGAAAGATAACTTGTCAACATATCAGCTCATTTATCCTCAAGAATATGAAATACTCAATTGAATATCCATAATATTGACTCCCACCAAATAAACTGATTCCATTGTATAAGAAGAGAGGCACTCCTCCTACGTTATTGAGCATATGCTACAACTACTTACTATGACAACCCAAGGGAATTACACACAACTTTAGCCGCATTATTGGTGAAGTCATCATCACACACAGTTCCCCACTGGCCTGCGTAGTTCACCTGAAGAAGCCCCTCCTGATTTGATGGACCCCCTGTCAGTCTGACACGTACGTTGTTATTCTGTGGAGCTATAAAAGTCAAACATACAATCAAACACTGCTATCTCGAACTGGCTGGGATAGAGAAAAATATTCAAGACATCCAAGGAATCCAGTTATTGAGGTAAAATGCTTAAGGAATAAGTAATTGGAACTTTAAAATCATTTGGACATTATCCAATGGTATTCAAGATATCACTGTTCATGATGCCAAAGTACAACTTTATTTTGCTAAAAAATTTTCTTTACAATGTCTCCATACCCTGAAAATTTTTTTTTTAAAACTCAATAATTTTTTTTCACTCACTGCTCTGGCAAATGACACCAACATCCTCCGAGTGCTCACAGTCATTGGTGCCGACTGGATTTGTCCGACAATCCAATATGGAGGATTCGTTGCCTTGACACACAACATTATCCAGCAGGATGTTTCCTGTGCCTTGTCCAAAGGCAGCTGCAGTGGCAGGCAGGGCATTCTGACTAAAAGTGGGAAAACAATCCATGTTAAATAGAAGCTTTGACCAAGAAATAAATTTACATGTAGGCAACTTTTCTTTAATTAAAAATGCAGCTCCCTTTGAAGGTCACAAGGTATAAATAACTCTAAGGATAAATATAATTTCTTAAATAAATGATAGCGATCCATGGTAAAAAGGTATCAAAAATCATTTTTTACTTAACAAAAGCAGTTCCATTTCAAGAACTGATAATTTTATGTACTCACTATGGAAGTCCCAAAGTCTTGCAAACAACTTTAGCTGCATTAGAATCAAACTTGTCATCACAGATGGTGCCCCACATTCCAGCAATGTTGATCTCCACTCTTCCCTTGTATCTGCTACCTCCATTTACCAAACGTAATCTTGGCTGACCTATACAGAATTGTATTCTATATTATTAAATGATCAGGCATTTCTATGCTCTCTGATTTATCTAGATACAGTTTCCTCAGGAGAACTTCAAAATGAGTTCACCTCAACAAGAAGTTCCGGGACGGTTATATAGGGGTTTCCATCTTGTTCAACCAAAGGTAGAGCATATTTACAATTTTTACAGGTTTTAAACCATGTACATATTTAAAGTTAAATTCATGGTATTTTATGTTATTTTAAAATCAAATTAATATTAAATATACGCAATTGGCTGTATGCATGAACCAAATTTTTATATTAAATCAAGACATAAAATTCATAAAATCCTTTCTACTTCTAATACAGTATATGGATAATTTCTTTTTTGGCAGATCTAAAAAAAAAATCAATAAAATATGGTCTGTGCCACATGTATTTAAGTAAAGCTCCATAGATATTTTCATAACAAGTATTAATGAGATCATTTCCTACTATGCTCACCTGTATTACAGATAACTCCCACGTCCTCTGTATGATCACAGTTGTTGGTGTACCAGCCTTTGCTGCGACACTGTAAGATACTGGTCTCCGTCCCCTTACAGATGACATCGTCCAATAGAATAGGTCCCGGTCCTTGTCCATATCTAGCATTGGATACAGCTGTACTACGCCCCCTATAAAAATCAATGCATTACATACATTATCATATTTATAGTTCTACAGAATTATACCAGGTACATGTAATACTAGTACTTGAAAATTTCAAAAACATTTCTTTTATCATTATTGCATTTCTTTTATCATGAGCATTTTAGTTATCTGTAAAATTGGATTATTTTTTTCCTGATCAAACCTTCCTACCTCTGGAAACCTAACATATTACAGACTACAGCTGCAGCATTATTACTGAAAGAATCGTCACAGACAGTTCCCCATGTGTTGTTATAGAAAATCTCAAGTCGTCCATTAGCTGTGGAGGTACCATTCACAAGGCGAACTGGTACTCTGGTCACTTTAAAAAGGAAAAAATATAAATTACAGAATGCTTATTACATTTGACTGTCATATTTAGCACCTTTTATGGAGGGCACCTTATGCTAAAACAAATACCTCAATAAACGTTGTATTTATGCATGTGCATGTGGTGACATTCATTAATTTGTTAAACAAATCTTCTCCAATGTTTAAACTGGCCAAATACAGTAAATTTACATTTGTCTTTGTGTTTACATTTTGCAAGTCTCATGCTGAACTGATATTTAAAAAAAAAAAACAGTTGTTGTAACTTACGAGATCCACAGACCACGCCCACATCTTCATTGTGTCGACAGTTGGAGGTTCCCCATGGGCGATGTCTACAGAACTGGATATTGGTTTCGTTTCCTCTACAGATGACATTGTCCAACAAAATCTGGCCTGTTCCTGCTCCAAAGAATGCTTTGGGTCTTGGCTGGGCTCCTTGCCTTAAATATCAATATCTTTCAATTCACTGTCTTGTGATAATGAAACAAAATCACCTTAATTTAATTCAGTTACATTTTATCCTGATTTACATATCATCTAATTAATTTGCTTGAATGAAACATTATGTTTACTTATCTAAAACTACATTAACTTTTTTAGTCTGCAAATATGACATTTACCATGGTAGGCCCATCATTTTACATGCAACTTGAGCAGCAATGGTGTCAAAGTAATCGTCACAGACGGTTCCCCACGCCCCCTGGTGGTAGACCTCTAATCGACCTTCATTCTGTGTAGTTCCCCCCACCAACCTGGCCCTGGTTGGCTGTACAATACCAGCTACAAAAAGAAGCAGTAAAGAATTAAACATCAACCAATGAATTCAAAAAGGGATCAATACTTATTCAAACACATTTTGTTCACATTAGATTGAGATTAGGGTTTTTACATGTTCATGTATCTATTGGAAAATGAACTTTTTTCATTCATATCAATCATGAATAGTATATGATAGAAAATGAATCATGAAAATGGAGGTAAAATAAGAAATACATGGTACTTCTGATGGCCTCCTGTGTTTTCTGAGGCACAGAGAGATAAGTGCATGCTTGTAATGTACATGTACAGCATTCTTCCTCTATATCAGTAAAACATCCCTCCATTTTCTTATTTATGTTTTGAAGACAAGGATTGACCTCTCACCTTTACAGATGACAGACACATCTTCAGAATGGTCACAGTTATTATGTCCGTATCCCCTGTGTCCACAGAACTGGATACCTTTCTCTGTCCCCGCACAGTTTACATCATCTAGGAAGATCTGACCAGTACCTTGTCCAAAGAAGGCACTTCCTTTAGCTGTAGCATTTGCCCTGAATGATCAGAATATACATAACAGATACAGAGCGTGGAAAAGTATTTTCTCAGATAATAGGTCCTATTTATATGATTATAAACTTAAGGAAATCATGCTCCTCTATCAGTTAACTTAGATGTATTTGTTCATTAGTAAATTATTTGCATATAAAGCATCCTCTCTATAAATTAATAATAAAGCACAAACCACCTCTATTTTATACATACATTTTGTAACAACCAAAACAATTTTTTACTGTAATAAATAGTTAAGTTATAAGTCAAATCTTACGAATTTAAGCCCAGTTGTTTACAGACAACTTGTGCCTCGGGAGTTCCAAAAGAATCATCACACACAGTTCCCCAGGTGTTGTTGATGTTGACCTCAAGACGCCCCTGATATCCCCCTGTCTGTCCATTGGAATCTACCAATCGAATCTGCATCTGAACTGTAGCTGAAATAATTCACAAAAGAATTAAAGTTAAACCTAAAATATGTAGCCTGGATTTGAAAATTTCATTCTCACATATGATAGCATTGCTGATTATATAGAGCACAATTCGTGAAAATTTTGTTTCGCAGAGTTGATGGCAATCTCGTGAATATAAGACGTCGTGAATATTAAGTGATCTACAGTATTCAGTCTTCCAGGGACTCATGAAATTTCCTCTTATCTGAGATTTTCTTGCAATTTCTTTATAACTGACTAAAATACTGAATCCCTTCCTTATAGAATGACTTACTGTCCTGACAGATGACTCCAGCATCCTCCGTGTGATCACAGTTGTTCTGTCCAAACCCTGGGAAGTTACAGTTTGCCAGGGTGGTCTCTGTCCCCACACATTTGACATCATCCATCTGGATCGGACCCGTCCCAGCACCATACGGAGATTTTACAACTCCCACTGCACCAGAGCTAGGTTTTTAATGACAACAATTTGATCAAACAAATGTTTGGGGGTTGGTATCTTAAAGAAGAGAATTTTTTTATTGGGACACTTGAATTTTAAAGTGTCAATTCAATTTCCAAAAGAAGTAGAGTCAAACTTCATTCTCTTGATATCAATAGAACTAAGAAAAAAAATGTTGAATTATCCATAAATTTGAAATGATAAAACATCAGTGTTCAAGATAATGAAGTTCAACTGTAGCATATACTATACATGAAAACACTTACAATGGTAAATTCAGCATCCTGCAGGCAACAGCAGCATCAGCATTAGACCACAGGTCATCACAAACTGTCCCCCACTGACCATTGTACTGAATCTCCACTCGCCCTTCTCTGTTGGTGGGACCCCCCGCCAGTCGAATTTGAATGGGAGGAACATTGGCTGTAACATGATAGAAAATGTATTGACCGCACATTGAATTCAAAGAAACTTCACATGTATGTAGCATTTTATATCTTGCCTAAATTGATTTAATCCAAATACTTTGTCAGATTTATTATTATTTTTTTTCTTTTTACAAATTATAGTATCTAGTGTCCATAATATTTTGGCTTATACATTTGAGTTTAACCCAATGAAATTAAGTCTTACTTACTTGGGGTACAGGAAACAGCAACATCTTCATCGTGTCCACAGTTGTTGACCCCCCAAGGCTTGCGGGTGCATGTCTGTATGGCGGTCTCATTTCCATTGCACTCAAGGTCATCCATCCATATAGGACCTCTCCCCCCTCCAAAGGTAGACCCCCTCAATACTGTTCCTCCCCTGTTTATCAAAATCACTATGTAAGGCCACGCAAAGTTAATTCCTTGGTTCTCAGGCCTTTTTTCAAGAAATATAATGAGGGAGGGAGGCTTTTTTTTTTTACTTTTTAAAACCTCAAAAAATGATGAGGGAGGTGATTTGTTGTTTTTATTTTATTGATTTAGCAATAAACCCTTGGAAGAGATGACAGAGGGCCTGAGAACCAAAAAACTAATTTTTTTTTGCCTAATATGTTTTGTAGTTATTAAAGTGTGATGTTTTGGGTTTTATTTAATTCATGTGAGGATCATTTCTTAAATATTTATTGGTAATACACACAAATTAAGAGTAATGTATCAACAACAAAAAATAAGACCATGATAACACAAGTTGAATGTACTTTCGTTATTTTCCATATCTTTTCAGTATTTCCATATCTTTTATTATCTACATCTTTTTTTCAGCATTTAAAATGAATTACACTGCTGAATGTGTCTGTGAAATTACTCTCATGCACACAATTTGCAAAATAAACAGCATCCATGAATATCCACATCTACAGTTTATAACATGGTTAAGATCATTGACATACCTTGGGAATCCAAGCTGACGACAAATTACATTGGCCTCTCTTCTGTCAAAACTATCATCACAAACAGTTCCCCAGATTCCAAAAACCTGGATTTCTACTCGACCTTGATTTTTATTTAGTCCCCCAGCAAGCCTCAATTGTACATTTGATGCTGGTTAAAAAAAATATCACATTTTACATCTCAGAGACATCATCAAAGGACAAATGTTAGCAATATTCTGAATAATTTAGCATATCTTTTAAAGATAAGAAAGGGCTACTGGTCTCCATTAAGATTGCTTAAATCATTCATAATGAAAGAAAAAAAAGATGTTTGAAAATCTTTCCATTTCAAAGATTGAAATTTTGGACAAAAATGTACAAAAATTTTACACACATAGAAATTATTTCTATCATAAAGCATTTATTTCCATATCTTGTTAGCATTGCATATTGTTTGGTAAAATACTTACGACCAGTAAGACAGAGAACCCCAGCATCTTCTGAGTGGTCACAGTTATTGGTTCCGAAAGGTTTATGATCACAAGCTCCAAGTCCCGTCTCATTACCTAAACACTTCACATCGTCCAATAAAATGGGACCTGATCCTGAACCAAACAGGGCATTTCCAACAGGCACGGCAGTGGCGCTAAAAATTATTTACACAATTTATGTTACACAAATGGTGAAATGAATTCACAAAACCACAGTGTGATGATTCAAAAAATCAGATCATAGTCACATAGTGACTGACAGCATGAAATTAAACAGTAAAATCGAATGATACCCCATTGGGTATAAATATAGCAAGGAGGCATTTTTACAGAGTACTGGTAATAATTATAAAGATACATGTATAATTAAAGGGCAAAATTCTACAATGAAACTTTGAAGAAAACATTCTATCTGTATTAACCTTTGTTGTCCCAGATTGTTACAGACAACCCTGGCTGACTTGTCATTCCATTCATCATCACAGATTGTACCCCACGTGTTGTTGACTTGGATTTCTACTCGGCCGCTGTAAGCGTTAACACTGGAGCCGTTCACCACTCGTAAAGGGATGTTGGCAACCTGAGCTGTTGTAATACATGTACCAGGAATTACAAATGACTACATGCATGTACATGTAAGCAATAGAAACATTTATCAAGAATACTAACAATAGAAAATTTGAAAAGTCTAAATCAATATCATGCAGGAGCTAGGGTATCATTTATTTTGAGTTTATATCTTACGTTAGTGAATAAATAAGAAAATATAGAATGATCTATAATGCATCTTCTCTACTTGTTTTAGCAAAAAAAAAGTTCAATAAATTTACAAACTACCAAAATCTTTTCCCATGGAATTAAAAAATATTCTAATGGAATGAAGTAGTAGTGTTTGCATATATCTGTAATGAAATAACAGGTATGCTACACGTGTTTTATTAAAGAGATTATAGAAATATCAAACTACTGATATTTCTCAAATTCTCCAATATCTGACCAATCTAAATGATCAAATCAACAGCTATCAATCAATAGGAAAGTGAGTTACGATACTGTGAATACTTTCTCTGCAAAATATTATTTTAACAGAGGTTAAGATGTTTTACCCGCATTACAGTCCACTCCGACATCTTCTCTGTGATCACAGTTCTGCACGCCCCACGGTTTGAGCTGACAGTTCAATAGGGAGTTCTCAGTGCCCAGACATGTCACGTCATCCAACCAAATGGGGCCCGTTCCCTGGCCAAAATAAGCCGAGGATCTGGCCACCACAAAACTGTTACTGTAAATAATATACAAACCAGTTTAACTGCAGTAAACACCTACAATTGTACAGTACAATCTTGTAACCTCAAACATGATGGGCTGAGAAAAATAAATTTAAACTAGTTCAGGAGGTTAATTACTTGAAAAAAGTGGTTGCATGGAACTTCAAAATCATTTCATTGAAAATGTTCAAGATATTTAAGTTATAAATCATAAGTTCTTGCTTTTTCATAAGCATTTAGCATAACAACTGATAACAAGAGATGACATGTTTGTGAAACACTTATGCCCCCCCTCCCCCAAATTAGAATTTTTACAAGTCCAAGGGGCATAACTCTGTCAAAAATATTGCCATCGTACCCAAAACAGAACTTGATCTAGATATTTATCTGATAATTCTGTATACCAAATTTCATTGCAGTATGTGCAACCTCTGCGAAGAAATGAACAGAAACTGCAAATAAATGGAATTTTTCTAAGTCCAAGGGGCATAACTCTGTCAAAGATGGTGAGATTGTACCCAAAACAGAACCTGACCTAGATATTCATCTGATAAATCTGTATATCAAATTTAATTTCAATATGTGCAACCTCTGCAAAGAAAATGAACAGAAACTGCAAATAATTGGAATTTTTCTAAGTCAAAAATGGTGCGATCGTATCCATAACAGAACTTGACCTCTGAATCTGATAAATCTGTATATCAAATTTCATTTCAGTATGTGCAACAGTTGTGAAGAAAATGAACGGAAACTAAATGGACCGACAGACCGACCGACATACCAACAGACAGACTTCTTCGAAGGGGGGCATAAATATCACTCTGCATGCACAGAATTTAAAAATTAGATCATTTTACATGTATAAATGATGTTTTCAACATCAATTTCTCTTACCTTCTGTACAATTGTAACATTTTACACACCACCACAGCGGCATTTCTGTCGAAATGATCATCACAGATCGTTCCCCAGGTGTTATTATGTAGAATCTCTACCCTACCTCTATAACCACCAACCCCTCCTGTTGAGCTTCTTAATCGAATTGTTTGAGCTAGAATAAAACAAAAACTTCAATTAAAATAATTATTTAAAAACACTGTAAATTACTTTGGCCATGGCAGGAAATACACAAGGCTAGGTTAAAGAATTAAACTAGAAGTACAATGTACTTAAAACTCCAGTTTCAAGAATGTAACCGCCTTACAATACAAGAGGCCCATGGGCCACATCGCTCACCTGAGTAACTTGGGTGATGCAGATCTTTTTTAAAGATTTGTTCTATATATATTTCTATGTAAAACTTGGATTCCTTATTGTGGCCCAGCCCTACCCCCGGGGGTCATGATTTTAACAATTTAATATCTACACTACCCAAGGATGCTCCCACATAAGTTTCAGCTTTCCTGGTCCAGTGGTTCTTGAGAAGAAGATTTTTAAAGATTTGTTCTATATATTTCTATGTGAAACTTGGATTC
>PRKT01000010.1:4089823-4143016 GCA_003671525.1 Saccostrea glomerata | reverse complement strand
TTTTAAAGATTTGTTCTATATATTTCTATGTAAAACTTGGATTCCTTATTGTGGCCCCGCCCTACCCCCGGGGGTCATGATTTTAACAATTTAATATCTACACTACCCAAGGATGCTCCCACATAAGTTTCAGCTTTCCAGGTCCAGTGGTTCTTGAGAAGAAGATTTTTAAAGATTTGTTCTATATATTTCTATGTAAAACTTGGATTCCTTATTGTGGCCCCACCCTACCCCCGGGGGTAATAGTTTTAACAATTCAATATCTACACTACCCAAGGATGCTCCCATATAAGTTTCAGCTTTACTTGTCCAGTGGTTCTTGAGAAGAAGATTTTTTTATTACCCCACCCTATTTTTGTATTTTCTTGATTATCTCCCCTTGGAAGGGGTCTTGGCCCTTGATTTTAACAATTTAAATTCCCCTTCACCCAAGGATGCTTTGTACCAAGTTTGGTTAAAATTGGCCCAGTGGTTCTTGAGAAGAAGTTGAAAATGTGAAAAGTTTACAGACGGACGGACGGACAGACGGACGGACGACGGACAACGGGTGATCAGAAAAGCTCACTTGAGCTTTCAGCTCAGGTGAGCTAAAAAGCACAAAAAGTATTCATTCATGTATCAGTATGAAGGTGGCCGTTTATGTATACAAATGTGCTTAAATAAATGAAGCATGGTTATGGCTTTTAATTAAAATTCATTTAATGTTAAAGACAGATGATATATATAAGAAATGCTAAGAAATGATAATTTTGATGGTTT
This sequence comes from Saccostrea glomerata, assembly GCA_003671525.1. NCBI lineage: Eukaryota > Metazoa > Mollusca > Bivalvia > Ostreida > Ostreidae > Saccostrea > Saccostrea glomerata. Next base: position 4,142,257 of record PRKT01000010.1, on the reverse strand, counting down.
TAACTATACATATTTACTTTGTAAGAAAAATACTTCTTTGATGGTACAAACCTTTTTTATAAAGTTATGGGTTCTTTGAAGCTTTTATTAGTAGGGATGTGAGATTTTTTCAGTATACCAGTATATCATGATTTTTATTGCGTGATACACAGACTTAGGTCCAGAAATTATTTATTTATTTGTTCAATCTTTCAAATTACAATACAGAATGTTTTAAAAATGTTGAAAAAGGTAAAAAGAACAGCGTCTTAGCATCCAAACATGCCTAAATATAATGTACATAAACATTTCAAAAAAGTGAAATATTCATTTAAAATCATTGTAAAAATATTGATTTAAAATCATTGTTAAAATTGCTTGTAAAAATATCAGGATATTTTGGGAAAAAAATTGTGATATATCGCGATACGAAAATTTTGGCAATACAGTGGACCTTCATATATCCGGAACCCAGATATCCGGATGCTTCAGTATCCAGACGAGTCGGGACGACTTTTCATCGGAACGGAATTTGTAAAGGTTATCTTGTCTTGTTTAACTGGTGATTCAGGTATCCGGACGCTTCACATATCCGGACAAATTGACTGGGAACCAAAGCGTCCGGATAAATGAGGCTCCACTGTACACGTACCCATCCCTAATTATTAGAGAAAGAGTCCCTCAGAATGCTGACGTACAATGATTAGATGTGTGGCGTTTTATTAGAGATCCATATCTCTTCCCTCTTTTGATAAGTTCTTATCCACTTCTATTTTTTTTTATTGATTTTTTCTTTGTAAAAAACATAGGCGCCTCAACTTTAATTCAGTAATTTTCAAGTTGAAGAGTGAATAGATCTATACAATAAGTAATGATGGTATATCGATGATGTAATGCATCCAATATAAAAGTAACTGTACCCCCCTGCCTGCTTACGTGGAAACAAAACTCCCCTCCGTAATTCAAGAACACACAACCTCACCAAGGGAGATAATCTCGAAACTTGTGTATTGTGTAATGTATGTAATTATTATGTTTCTTTGTACTACATATACCACTGATGCACAAATATAACATATATACATGATGATGATACATTTACATGTGTGGTACATATTAATTTGTGTAAAAAATTGAAACGTTTTAATCAAGGACATATAAAAACCATATTATTATGTCTCTAGTTTTAATACCATATTTGGGAAGCAAGCAAAAAATATAGTGTATAACCAAAAAAAAAATTCCGTTTGCTTGAAAATTGAAATGCATGAGTTACGAAACAAATGTAAAGATGGGTGGTGATGGCTGAGGCTCATTTACAAACGATTGCTTCAAATAAATCGTTTTACTAATCATGCTAATGAACCATTGTACAGTTGTACGAAGTAGACTTGCTGGAACTCTTCAGCATTGCATGGAGGTTTAAACGAATGGAATATGAAAAATCAGAAACTTTATGTTTTGCTGGATTTAAACCTTTTAAAGTAAGAACGAAAGTTTTATAGTGATAGACTAATGCCATAAGTCTATCACTATAAAACTTTCGTTCTTAAATTTAAAAGGTTTAACGAGGCTAGGGGGTGGCAGCCATTTTCAGACTATTTCAATCTCCTTTAAAAGGAGAGCTCCATATAAAGATATACAAAATGATAAAATTTCAAAACTAAAATATATGAATTTTTTCTTTGCCAAATGATAGTTGACAGCTAAATATACCATATCTAAAAAAATAAGTTAAATCTGGTGGTTAATTTAAGATTAAATTTTTGACCCTCCAGCCTCCTTAAATCCAGCAAAATATAAAGTTATGGTTAGCGACTAACTTCACTAAGCATTTCAAATTCCTGAGAAAATTCGAGACTCGTAGCCCGGACTCCCATATTCCCTATTCAATATTTGCATCCATATCTCATAAGCACGCTCCTGTTCAGTGTGAATGATGAAAGTTAACACTTAAGCTTAAAAAAATATTTAACTACAGTAACCTTTTACCAAACAACTTGGTTTCAGATTTGGTTTTTCCCGCAGTTTTTAAACTAGGAAATAGGCATCGGTAAGGAAAAAGAGAGAATATCTACATGGAGAATAACATTTTCCGGATAGAAAAAACACCCCTCAGGCACGTTCCTCCGTTAATAGCATTCCCACCCCACCCCAACACAATTTTTTCAAAACATAATTTTTTATACTATTGATGTTGATACTGAAAGGCCGTTTTCCATCTTTTGTTTCGAGATAAAAAGCGTAATCATGGTAATGTTAATAATGTAGTAATAAAAGACCACTGATGGATTTAGAACCCCCTCCGATTCTTTTTGTGTCCAAAATATACATTTTAAGATTTATTAAATCAATTTTTGTTGGTGTGGTTGTGGGTCCCTACCCGACCCCAATCTGCCCCACCCCTTTTCAAGATTCCTGGATCCGCCACTGAAGAAGATCAAATATATATCTGACCACCCTCCCCTTTCAATAACGATGTTACGTCCCTGATATAGCGATTGGTTTAATACGAATTATGGTCATTATGAATAAACTAAGAATGTGATGGCCTGGGTGGTTGACCTGGTATACGTAACTGATTAGAATCAGACATCTGTGTCATGTATATACATGTGTGATATGATCCTTATCAATGGGTCAATCCGGATATGAGATAAAAATAAGAATACTGGGGTCATAACTACAAGTAAAAATAATTATAAGTAAAATAAATACTTTAAGAAGTAATCACATTAATAAGAAGTTGGTAATGTCTAACAAATAACCTTTGTTATGTGAATATTTCTTAAACAGTTTTACAGTTCTTTTTGTTAAAACATAAAACTACAAGACGAAAAATATGTATATACGCGTATGGGAAAACATTCTTGGATGTTTAATTAAACTATTTATTTAAAAGTGTGTGGTTTCACCAATGATAGTAATCTCTGTTGAGATTCTGCTGGGCTAGATATTTGGACTGACGCCGTCAGTCCAAATATCTAGCCCAGCAGAATCACAACAGAGATTACAATGATGGGACTGAAATTGATAATACTTTAGTTTATAGTACTTTTTACAGGTGTTCATAATATTCTGATCAATCTGATATAACTGTACAAAGTGTATCTAAAAAGTGGAATGTAACATTGAAAATTTTTAACAAAATATTTATTTACTTGTATCTAATTTTTCAAAGTATTTTTTTCCATTTCTAATAAAGACGGTGAAAATTTTAACCTAGATTTTTGTTTCTGCGGTCAATGATAACTCATGAATGTGATAACTTGACCTTTGCAGGTAGAGGGTGTAACTGATAATAAACGTAAATCCCGTTATAAAGTGAAATTAAATATATTTTTAAAAAATTACTAAATAAGATAAGTATTGAGTACATATCGTATTTTTAATCTTCATTTTTAGATATCAACTTGCATTTGATGGTTCGCTATACCTGCTATACATGCATTTGACATGACAGTTTGTATATATGTTAATTCATGCACCAAGTAAGGGCTCTCGGGTTGGGGAGGGGGGCATATACAACTATTTCATTGTGATCACATCTAAATTAAATGATCGATATAAAAATATTCGTAAAATGATAGAATATTAATCATGTCCAGTTGTCTACCATGGAGGTACAAATGGAAGATTTACAATACCACAATTTAGTTATATGGTATAATATGGTATAAAATTAGGGTGGAGGTATCATTTCCTTACATAAACCTTTAAGGATATTTTATATCGCTAGATAGCAGATTTAAAGGTATAATACTACATATAACACTCAATTGTCATAAAAAAAGGTAGCTTTAAATTTGGCAGGATATGAAATTAATCAGAACTTATTCTGCCTTGAAGGTTCCATTCTTTTTGCTTAAGATATTTCTCTGATCTTCGATCTGTACATATTGAGGCAAAACTTTCTTAATGAAACACATGTACTTTTTCTTTAGCATTGGTTCGTCTCGAACATTTCAATTATTTTGCACTAAGTATAAATATATTTCATTTTTATTTTAATCTCCATTAATAGAATGCTTGTTGTAAATGTAGTCTTCGCAAGTGGCTATCTATCTAAAAAAAAATGGAGCAAACCAAGAGGGACAGACTGACAGACAGACGGAGGGACAACTGGGACAGCTAGACGGACACACGAGGGTGATCTTTAAGGCCCTTCGGTTTCACCGGTAGGGGACTTAAACTAGGTTGCCACTGAGCTACCTTTTATGCACTGCTAAATTATACCAAAAATACAGCTCTTCTGTATTCCTATTTCCCACCGAAAAGTGAATATCCTTAAAATCAAAGAAACCTCTATTCTTACATGTGAAATGCTATTGTGGATAGTGTACCACTTACCTGTTGAGGTATGAAAGAAGAAGCATAGCAGCACCAAACAGCTGACTGTTAACAATTTAGTCAAGTTTCTTGGAAAAGTCATTATTATACAATATAAAAATAGTAATTCGAGATTCTTGGTGAGTATTCACAAGTCCCCCTGTCGAAGTGTCTTCTTCAGGCACATAGACTGAAAGACATCGGAGTTACTTTCATTTGACGTTCCCTTAAAAAGTTATCCGTAAAATTATAAAATAAAATGAAGAGGGGCTTGATTGCCAAACTAAAATCACGAGGATGAGCCCCCAGTAAGAAGGTACGACCAGGTACTGTTATCACCTAAACGTGTGAGCAAAGGTTGGACTGGAAACGCATTTTATCTGCACTTAATCTACCCTGATCTTTATCATCACATATCCACAGATAGATATAGGCTGATGTTTATGTATCTGTATAACTAGTTATTTGTTTTTGATTAATTGCAAAAATTCAAAAGTTTCATGGATTTACCAAATAGGAGATTCAGTTATCCTTTTTTCATTTATTGTATTGCGTTTTCGAAAAGAATTCTTGTTAACTCTCAGCACGATATTGATCTGGGCTTTCGCAGGATCCTCATTATCGCTAAAGTTGTCAGTTCCAAAACAGCATTCAATATATGCTGCATGGTTTACCCAAACTTTTCTTCTTAGGTCACGTAAGTCACTCAGGTGACCTATTGCTATCTGTTTTCGTCTGTCGTCGTCCGTCGTGTGTTAACATTTGAACATTTTTACTTTCTTCTCTGAAACCACAAAACCAATTTCAACCAAATTTTGTATACAGGATTTATGGGTAAAGGGGAACAAAATTTTTGACTTTCATGGTCCCTGCCCTCCTTGGACCTGAGGGGTGGGACTAAAACCACTAAAATTAATGAAATCTTTAAAAAATCTCCTTCTTTACTCCTGGACATCAAGCAGGCAAACTATTATATATTATACTATGAAAATGCATTTATTCTTCAAAAATCTTCTTCTCTGCTCCTGGATATTAAATAAACGAACTAAGTATATAGTTATGATGAGCAAGAGTGCCTCTTCCACAATTGTGAATTTTATGGCCCCAGGGTCAGGGGTTCTGGTGTTAGGGCAGGGCTCTATTGAATATATTGTGAAATTGCATTTATTCTTTCAAAATCTTCTTCTCTGCTCCTGGGTAATAAATCCACTAATTTAGTATAAAGTTATAATGTTTCAACCAAATTTGTGAATTTCATGGCCCCTGTGTCAGAGGTTTCTCCATTTGGTGTAAGGGGGGAGTGTATTTTGATTATATAGTAAAAATACATTAATTCTTTGAAAATCTTTTCCTTTGCTCCTGGGTATTATGCTAATGACGCAAGAATATATATTTATGTTGAAGAAAGGCGCATCTTGCAAAATGGTAATTTCATGCCCCCTGGGTCAGAGGTATTGAAGGGGGGGGGATGGGAGGATTACACAGTCTGAAAATAAATTAATGCTTTGAAATCTGCTCTTTGTTATGGATCAACCATTTATGATGAAATAAAATTTATGATAAAATTTGCAAAATTTTGAAATATGTGGCTCCAGGGTCAGTGGTTCCTGTGCGATGGGGTGTACAACTGGTTATAAAGTGGAAGTGCATTTTCTCTTTGTTACTCTGATCTACCTCTGGGTATCAAGTAAATCGAGTAAGCATGCCAAGTTTATAATTATGATAAGCAATGACGCCTCTTTCAAAATTATGAATGTCATGGCCTCTGGTTTAAAAAAAATCAATTGTTGGAAAGTTGTTATATGATACTCAGGTGACCGATGGCCTCTTGTTTCTTTACATGCTACATGTACGTAAACATATATTATTAGTATTGAATCCATGATATAATTTAATAAATTATACAAAATCTAAGAATATGTCATTATTTTTATTATATTATTTTATATGATAAATATGTTATAAACGTTAACATAAAGAAACGCTACAAATAATTTTTCTTATGATACGAGGAAAAAAAGATTCAGCTCTCTGTGTTATCATATTAAATTGTAACAGACTATCCTACTAAATACCTTCGTGTGACTTACACCCACCATGGTATGATGGTAGTGTTTGGTGATGATACAACACTGAGTAAACAAACAAACAAACATACCAGTTTCATGTTCAAGTATCTAGTGATATGGCCAGTACTTGTCTTTTTGTGTATTTTTCGGAGAAATGAATTTGAATATTGCAGATTTATGTTGAGTGATGTAAGCTTGGTCCGTATTATAAACTGGTTTGATGATTTGATTAACATTGAAACTATGAGAAATGTATGTAAAAAATATTTTTATTTAATTTTCATGTTTAATTGCACAATCTGATTATGATAGGTCTAAGGATATCGGTAAACAAAAACATGAAAATATTATCGACATACCTCAAAAGTAGTTAATGTGGCATCCTTCTGACGGACCGGTCAAACCTACTGTGCTTTTGAGTACCACATTTGTTTTCAATTTCTGTTTTGTTCATACCTACTTCTTATTTAGATTTTTTTTATAATACAGTATATATATATACATGTAATAACAAATTAAATAAGACACTTTTATAGAAGAGGTCATGCATATATATATTAATAGATTTTTTGTTATACTGGTAACATGTATTTATATAATTTTCATTTTTACTTGTATTTTGCACGATATCCGAATTTCAAATTCGATAACTGACTAAATTACAAGAATTCAGCTACCAACGTATTCTATTCTATGCAATATAATGGTTTCCTAAAAATTTTCCGACATCGCAATGAATTTTAATACCGCCATTAAAATTCTGTATAAACTGAAACCATCCGAATAGCTGGTGAAGAAAATGGATACTTTTAAGTATGATAAACACAGGTGACATGTTTGATAGTTACTTATCAATATTTGTTTGAATTAAACGCTACCACTCACCCTTGTCAAACTTAATCAATGTAATTCAGATAATACTTGTACCAAACCCGGATTATGGAAATGATATTCGAGTCAATGAATTTTTGGAAAGGGTTATGTTATTTGTAAACAAACTCTAAACAAATAAGAAACGATTTTGTAAAAATATAAATGACAAAGAAATGAACATTTTATCAATTTTATCAAAGGAATAAATATGTACACCTTTTGAAAGGAAATATTACAAAAACTGATAAGTTCTTTAAACTTTTCTCTAATCACTGTTTGAAACTGATTACACAGGACCGCCACCTGCGTGTGTGTCATGTACACCTTTACTCATTGAACCATCTGTATAGGAAAAGCCGCTTCCTTGTTCAAAACCTCCGTTGTTTGACCCAAATCCGTTTTTAGAACTGTCCCCACTTCCACCAAATGCCGTTGAACTGCTTCCACCAAAACTACCCGAACCAAACCCACCTGAGCTAGTGCCACTTGTGCTGCCACCAAAACTCCCGGATCCAAAGCTACCCGAACCACTTCCAGTTGAGCTTTCACCAAAACTACCTGACCCAGAACCACCTGAGCTTGTGCCACCAAAACCCCCGGAACCGAATCCACCCGAAGAACCACCGCTTGTGCTTCCACCAAACCCACCGGTCCCAGAGCCCCCTGAGCCACTACCACTTGAGCTTCCTCCGAACCCACCGGATCCAAAACCACCTGAGTTTGTGGAACTAGAACTACCACCAAAACCTCCAGATCCGAAGCCACCCGAACTACTTCCACCAAATCCACCAGAACTTGTACCACTTGAGCTACCTCCAAATCCTCCGGACCCAAACCCACTTGAGTTTGTGGAACTAGAACTACCACCAAAACCTCCGGATCCGAAGCCACCCGAACTACTTCCACCAAATCCACCAGACCCAAATCCACCAGAACTTGTACCACTTGAGCTTCCTCCAAATCCTCCGGACCCAAACCCACTTGAGTTTGAGGGACTTGAACTACCACCAAAACCTGCGGATCCGAAGCCACCCGAACTACTTCCAAGTAATCCACCAGACCCAAAACCACTATCACCAAATCCACCTGTCCCAGAACTGCTATTTGAACTTCCACTAAATCCCCCAGACCCAAATCCACTCGAATCAGAACCAGTGGACCCACTACTGCCAAATCCCAGAGCTGAGCCACTTCCGCTGTTTCCAAAAGAAGCAGCACTTCCGCCCGCTGTGGTACTAGCGCCTCCTCCCGAAGCTACTGCTCCGCCATTTCCTGAAATTGATGAAGAAAATCCTCCAGTATTTGAGACATTACCTAGATTATTTCCTGTAAAACTTCCGACAAAACCATTGAGCGTTGATCCATCATCTCCTTTGTTTGCCCCTACAGTGGCTCCCGAGCCGGAGGTACCAAGTTTACTCCCTGTATTGCTCACTACACTAGAGGACCCACCTATGCTTCCACTCGTTGCACTACTTCCACTCACGTCAGAACCCCCTGGTACAGATGCAGCGGTGTTGTAACCCTTAATTCCATCAGCAAAACTACCACCCTTTGGCATTCCTGAGCCAAAACTGGCATCCAGTAGACTTGGCCTTATAAATCCACTACCCGGTTTGTTCAAAGCATTGCTACTAAAGGCATCGAATCCCGTAGAAGCACTCTGACTTCCAAAATTATTACTGTAATCGAAGCGACCGTTTCCTGTACCAGGCCCATTGCTAGTTGAATAAGAGGTTGGAGTTTTGCTTAAGGTAGTGTTTCCTGAAGATGAACCAAATCCTGAAGCTAATGAGCCTGTCCCAGAGCTTCCACCTGATAAAGATGATGATCCGAATCCAGAAGCTGATCCAAAACCAGAACTAGATGACATTGACCCACTTCCCATTCCAAAACCGTTTGTTGACCCTTGGGATGTAGATGAAGTTCCAAATCCAGATCCTGTGGCTGAAGATCCAGAACTTCCAAACCCATTCGCTGATCCAGTCGACGCTGCAGAGCCCATACCAAATCCACTTGATCCACCACCGAAAGAGGATGACCCCATACCAAAATTGCCAGAACTACCCATTCCAGATCCACTAGAAGATGTATTCGAAGAAGTCGTTCCCATTCCGAAGCTTCCAACATTAAATCCATTACTACCAGATGAACCTGATCCCATATTTGTTGCGGAGGGTGAACTGGATCCACTAGAAGATCCAGAACTTGATCCCATTCCGAATCCTGATCCAACGCTCGAACCTGCCGATGTTCCTAATGATGCAAACCCCGTCCCGGACGAAGTACCTGATCCGCCTGAGGTTGATCCCATTCCAAATCCCGACGCTGCACCAGAACCCCCAAAGGATCCTGCATTAAAACCCGAGCCCGTTGACGAAGATCCGGATCCAAATGAACCGGATGACCCAGTTCCAGACGAAGCCCCAAAACCAAAGCTTCCGCTTCCAGATGAACCAAATCCAGAGCCCATATTATTTCCAGAACCGAAATTGCCAAAAGACCCGCTAGAGAAACCACTCGAGGATTGTGCCATCATTGAATTGAATTGATTTGGGTTGAAGCTCATAGATCCCAGTGATCCAGTCCCACTTCCTGTCAGGGTACCAGGACTGAACCCACCGCTAGCAAGGGACGTAAAAGATCCTGTAATAAAATTAAGCTGAATGTGTTTATATGCACTAAGTGTACAAATTCTTAATTTCACGGTCAATAACAACTATGAAATGAGATACCGGTAGTTCTAAGACATTTGATCTGGTCATTAATAACATGGTGGAATACGTGATGTGCTTTCACAAATCTTTTTATACTTTATGGAAATTATGTCTAAAATTCAAATCACAGAATGAATGTTTATAAGTGCTGGGGGGGGGGGGGGGGGGGGGGGGTCTAAAGGTCTGCGAAGTGTTGGTATAGTACCTGAGGAGGACAAAGACGTCCCGGAAGTCTCTCGTAGTTGCCGCTGTAACATTCTTCGACCAAGAAATTCATCTTTCGAGAACGGTTTTGAATCTAATTTAAAAAATTTAAAAGGTAGTACTCACATTTAAATCTTTGGAATATTTCTTATGTCACTTTTGTGTAATAAAAGTGAGGATTTTTTTTTAAATTTACTGGCTCGGGCACATGGCGTTCCTTATTTATCATTTAATCATTTAATGAAATAAAAACAATATACACCCTACCTGATAATTAACATGAATTACATGTATTAGGTAGGGGGTGTATTTTTCTTTTAAAAGAAAAATAAGTAACGTCGGGTGCCTTTGTTCATTAGGTTTAATTTTGCTTCACATTTCTTTTTTGGTATATGGATTGCCATTTGCTTCATCATTAGGTTAAGTTCATTTTGTTTGCACTTTTATACAAAAGAATGTAAATGTATGCCTCATATTTAATAAGAATTCATATGGAATGATATTATGGTTCTGTTTGTACGATGCCATATGATGCTACGCCGATTACAAATTTTAAAGGAAAACAAATTGTCTTTGGAAGTTTTTTAGGCTCTGTATATGTAAGTATTACAAAACAATAACATTGTCTCACCACAAACATTTCCCAGGGCCAAGAAAATGTAAATATATATAGTCACCATTGTGGCGGAAATATATCCCAAGTAATTGTCAACAGCAAATTATATTGTCTCGGCTGATAAGGCACAATTACTTATCATTCCCCAAATCCTCTCGAACATTAAGACTTGCTAACTTTAAAAAGGTTAAATACCAACAGTGGAACGATTTAATACATTTCTGAAACAAGTACTGATTCTATAATGGAACATATAGTTTCAATTGAAAACAAAAACTGATGGAGTAAGCAATATTTTATTTGTTATTCATCATCATTCTATGAAGTTATGGTGACAATATTAATGAATGTGTGAAAGAAATGATAGAGTTGATGCAGATGTCGTTGGGTTTTTCTTCTTTAAGCCATAAATCCCATGCCAAATCCGTCAAAAAGGTAACCCGATAAACTAAAAAATAAATAGATTAGTAGAATAGTGGTTAGTATCTAAGAAAGATATTCTCCATCAATAAATCAGCAATTTTAAAGAAAAAGATATTTTACTTACAAGTAATCGTTCACAGAGAAAGAATTTGAACCTGAAATATAATTTTTTGGCATATTAATAAAAACATAATTGATTGTACAAAAATATTTGAAAAAATGATGCAGGAATCCAAAAAATCTCTGTTAGACAATAGTACCCGTATTTCCGGTATTTCCTGTATTTCCGGCAAACATTGATGACCAATCAGCAGGGGGCTGCGTCACAGTCTCCGTAAAAACCGAATCTGTTGCTGCAGTGGCTTTACCCTGTTGTTGCTGCAACATTTTAGCTTGCAGCAACATTTGCAGCTGCTGTTTTTGTAAATCCCCGAATCCGGGAAGTTGCACACTTGCAGGTTTGGCAGTCTGTATGCTAGGCGTCTCTGAAAATAATGTAACTGTATTTTACCCCAAAAATATTTAACTTGATAAATTTATTTAGTAAATTAGCGTCATTTTAGCGTTTATTTTATGGACATTTTGTGCTTGAAATATTAGACTTTTTGTAATAAATGCTAAAACTTGGGTTTGGACAAAACGCCAAAACGATTGGACACTTGATGCTGTTGGTAGGATTCTACGAAAAGCTTACCGAAACACCATGCATTTCCACACGATTGGTAACTGTACTACAAAATTGTAGCTATACGTCTAAATGTACATGCAAACTATAATTCTCAAATTTTAAAATTGCAAAGAATATGCTTTCTTTAGTAGTTTTGCATAAATCATCGAATAAGTGATGTTTATTCTTTGTATAATGCTGGGATAAATGTAAGTATATATATATTTTTTGTAATCATTTGCATCGCATTGTGTCAGGGAATCTGCTGATAAAATGAAGAACGAGTATGGGTCTACTGGTGACTGGCTTCAGTGCCAGTCAAAATTTAACAAGCTTACTGCCAAATACAAGGCTGTAGAAGACGCTAACAAGAAGTCTGGGGAGAGACGGAGATCCATGGAATTTCACAAAGAAATGACGGAAGTTATGGGTGATGATCCAAAAATAACGCCATTAAGAACTGTATCTGTAGGTGTGAGTAAGGGTGTAAGTATAATTACAAGTGAGAAGGTTGAGAAAGAGGAGGGGCATGAGAAGGTGAGTGGTATAGTAGGGTGTGAGAAAGTGAAGAAAGTGTCTAAGCGTAAGAGGGAGGATGAGTTGATAGATTTGTTGACTGAGGTGAGGGATGACAGGAGAAAGTTTCAGGAGGAGCAGATCAGAGTAAATGAAAGAAAGCTGGTGCTTATGGAGAGATTAGTGTCTTTGCTTGAAAATTAAGTGTGTGTTTTCTCTTCTGATATCAGAGAACAAATTAGTAAGAACATGTCACTAAGACCAGACCAAAGTCAAAATTTGGATTTTTAATATTTTGTGTTTTGATTTAATATTATATTTGTTTGGATATTTGCTATTTTGTCAAACATCTTAATTCAAAATTTTGCTTAAATTGTTTCAATTTCAAAATTATTTCAAAAGATAATTTTAATTGAAGGTTATATATTCTTAGTTTATGGTCTTTGGCCCTATGGAGAATGTTTATTTCACATACTTTTTCAAAACAATGCAATTTTGTAGAACACATGTATTAAAAAAAAAAAACAATTAAAATTTTGTTTTGTTCTTGAAATAATTGAAAGAACAATTCGCATATATTTTTGTTTGTTACTTGTACTCTGACCATCATTTTTCAAGGTGGTATAGTAGATAGTTTTTTTTTTTCTTTTTAAGTAATGTTAGAGAATTATTTTAAAACAAACAGACTAAGAACAGGTGTAAATATTGATGTGAATTTATTATTAGTTGTTGATTGAACTTTAGACATATATGCATTCAGTGATGATAAATAAGGATTTTTCCTATCAGAAATTGGATTTAGCTTGATAGCTACAATTTCAGGATACATCATTAAGAACATTGAACATTTTTAATGTAAATGTTACATAAAAAGCATTTTGTTAAATTTCAATAAAAAGGAAACATTTGTCAATTCAGCTTTGTTTTCTTAATTTCATTGAAGTTTATCATCGGTTAGTAGACCAGAAATACTGGGCTAGGGCATTCCTTTTTACGAATCCACTCTGGTTCAAAGGCTCACCCACAGCTGGAGCATCTGGGAAGATACTGCTTTGCATCGCATTGTGTCAGGGAATAATTGCATTCATCTCAGTCATTCTATGGATGCAAGGTGATGTGTCTTTTTAGCTATTACTTTGAGAACAGGGACAATTTCTTCAAAGCTTTCTCCCACCTGCACACATGTTGCATTTCTTCCCTTTACATCTGGAAAGTCGGACACACGTCTCCGTTCCAGCCTTACAAGGGGGATCCTATAAAGGGACATTAGAATGTACAACATGAGATTGGAAGTCTCGACTCATTATTACAACTGATTAATGTTAATGTTATTTTGATATAATGATCAGATGGTATCTGAACAAAGCAAGGCACGAATTGGTTGCGGGTATTTTAATTTACCAGTGCAATAAAAAGAAACATGTACAGTAAAACTCGGTTACAGCGAACGCATTTGTAATTTTATAAACCATATTATAAAGTTTACCGATGTATAACGCAGAGAATATTAACATGCTTTGCTGAACTCGTATCCTGAGAAAATATTAAACATAAAACATTAGTAAACCATGTTGATTTAGTATATATACGTACACATTCTGCCACTGTGGATTTCTGGCATAATACACACGTAAAACACAGTATGGCAATTGTAATCTAAAACAAATTAGTAGCAGTCAATCAATCAACATTCAACAATATTGTATGCACAAGAGAGATCATTTTAAGAATTCACTAAAATTATAATTTCTATATTTGTAATCAGGAAACTTTCATATAAACTTGTATTTTTCTAATGAGAGCAGCTATAGATTTATGCACTATTTCGTGAGATAAGGCAGAGTTTGGGGCAAAAACGATTATTGATGTCACATGAGTTTGCGTCACAACCAGAAAAAAAAAACCAGTATAACAAGCAAAACAACCTAATTTTAGACTTTTTATAGCTTGACGAAATGAACGTAAGTTTTATCAATGAACAAGATTCTTTTAATCCTTCATATTTTATTTTGAAGAAAAAGTAATTGGATGCAGATTTCTTGGGTTGAACGTGCCAATTTGGACTAAATTATGTATGCATTAAACATAATGAATGTCCATTCCATGTCAAATAATGGCAGGAGAAATTCTTGCACGTTACAGTTATAATGAACGAACTGCAAGAGTACTATAGATGTATCAGCTCGAGGGTCAAAGGTCAACCAAAGCATCGAAATGCTTGGAGACAATGTCATAAAGTAGCTTTTCTGCCCTAGTGCCTTTCAGAACCAGTTCATTATGTTCTCTCTGACACATATTTGAGGAAAACTGACACATATATTACAGTTTGGACAGCATTCACCGTGCAGTTTGAGTCATATAAATGGAATACATAATTTTTATAGGATATTACTATTCTGGAATTCAAAGTTAACACAGGAAATCACTCTTTAATTTTATTTTATAAGTGAAATTAAACTCACTAAAGATAGTGTACGTACATCCTAATTTTATTTCTGTATATTTTTATATAGGTATTGTAAAATGGTTAAAAATATTTTGCAACCACTTCTTATGACAGAGATAAAAAATATACATCTGTAGTAAAACGTAGACACTATAGTAACATGGTATGAAAAAAAAATAAACCGTTCTGCAAAAATTCTTGATGGATCCCTTGTTGATGACCCTGGATGAAGTTTAAAGTCAAATTGATACTGTAACTAAAACAATTAATTTCTCCTTTCTTAAATAAGAAAAAAGTTGATAAATTTGCTTAATGAAGACATAGTTGAAGAAAAGAAAGCATATTTTTAGCAAAATACGAAGCAAAAAAACTCACCACTATTTGAGTTCTCATGATGTTTGGTTTATAATAGTTATCCAGTATATTTGGCATTTATGGATGAATGTTTTTATGATGACCATGGTCCCGCCTCTTTCTCGCTTTGCTGGACAGAACGAAAAAGAGTGACCACACGTAATAAATCATACAGCCTTGTCTTGTTTCCTGCGATTGTAGTCCGTGATACGTGTTAACAAGAAACATAATATTCAGTCAGCTGTCAATATCTTAGGCTCAAATTTCTTAGATTCCTTACTCTCTTTAGGGTATTGTGTTTTAACTGTTATGGTTATTCCAAGCCATAAATCATCTGAACAATTTCCTCATATACTGCAGTTTACGTACTCTAATTACTTGAACCGTTGGCTAATGACCCCCTATGTACTAATGAAAAAAAAATCTTTGGAGAAAAGTGTAATGTAAACGAGTAACAGTTTATAGGGATTTCTCTCATTTGCTTAAAAAAATCAACAAGATAGTATAAATAAATGTGTGGAATTTAACAACTTAAATAATAAAAAAAAATTAGTTGTACATACATTTCACAAAGGAGTATACATTCTGGTTTTATATATTTTGTCTTTGACCATAACGCTACAGATCCAGTAATGCAAAAAAGGTGCAATTTACAGCGCAATATTTTTTGCGCACTTTTGGAGAGAATTGCTCCACTTTCTAGCATTGGTCAATCAACTACCTTTCACTCCCTAATTCTAGACACATTCTGTAACCAATATGTATATTTTATCCACCTCCCAACCATTTATAGTTGTCACTACAGGCAATAAATTCGCTAGAAGGGAATTTTCAGCAATCTAAAAAATTATTTTGATCAAGCGAGTTTATCACTTGTAGAGACAATTTCCAAGGGTTGGGAGATGGATAAAACATAAAAATTAGTTAAATAATGTGCTTAAATTAGGGAGTGAAAGATAATTAATTGATTAATGCTGGAAAAAGGAAAAATTCTCCCCAAAAGTGCGCAAAAAATATTGCTCCGTAAATTGCACCTTTATTACATTACGGGATCTGTAGCGTTTTGTATATAAAACCATAACGCTACAGATCTGCAGCTAAGAATGTATATTCAATTATCCTTGAAGTTTTCAACTGAGGAGCAATAATAATATCATCTAGATATATGTAGCCCTGGATCTAGCTGACAAGCATTGTCTCTTTTTGTAAGACTCGTTATAATCTAAATTTCTATGCTTGAATTTATTTAATATCTTGAATTTCTCATTTGTCAATCTTTTTAACAATCAAATTTAAAATACCATACTTATACTAAATTACCTAAACTATGTACATGTACAAACTGATACAAAGTAGGTTCCAGTTAACGTACATATTCTAACTTTCTTTTACTCCTTACTGAAAATATTAACGCTATTGAGGAGAAACTTTAGGAGTACTTTACACGACGACATGTCTATTTCACTCTTAAATCTCCGAGGAACTTTTGAAATCACAATTTATTAATTAAAATCAGTCTCATCAAAACGTACAAATTTCTAACAGTTAGTAGCCCGCGTGGCGCAGTGGTTAGAGCGTCTGTTAAAAAAAAGGAGGAAAAAGGATGTCTGCTCTAGAGTCGCGAAGTAAGGAGTTGATCCTTACGTCGTGGGTTCGGATCCCACTGTGTGACGTGGAGACCGGTCCTTCGGATGAGACCGTATAAACCGAGGTCCCGTGTCGCAGTAGGTGCTGGCACGAAAAGATGCCTCACTGCATGCTCAATGACCCTAAGAACCGAGCATTAGGATAATTTGCAGCTCTCCAACGGCAAGTAGAGGCGTCTTCATATGAGTTAATAATGCTTGATAAATTAAAGTCCAGGCTTTTTGGCAACTTTTGACATAGACGGCTGCTTTTTCAATAAAATTGGAACTCGTAAAATAACTCACCTTGTCAATTGTAATTATTTGTTTGTTTGGTTTTTGACGTCCCTCTTGAAAATTTTTCGCTCATGTGGAGACGCCACCATACATGTGCCGGATGAGAGCTACAATTTTTGTCCTGTACTTGTCACTTAGGGCCATTGAACAATAAGGGGGCTTTTTCATGCCAGCACCTACTGCGACGTGGGACGTCGGTTTTAACAGTCTCATCTGAAGGACCGGTCTCCACGTCCCACATGCGAACCCGTGACGTAAGGATCAACTCCTAACTTCGCGACTCTAGAGCAGACGCTCTAACCACTGCGCCACGTGGGCGATTAATATTCATTGTTCAAGGTCATTCTGATTGTACACACAATACTTCGAACTTGAAATTAAAAATGTTTGTGGTTCTGACTAAGCAAAATTTATTTAAAAAAAACAAGTGTGAGAAGCAAATACTTGCTGTTGTCATCAACTTGACATTTATAAATATTTAACATTTTTTGGATGTCGTCGGACCGTTCTTCTTTGTGAAGAACGTTTTACAACGTGTGTTTTCAAACGCTTTGGTGAAGGGATGTTTCTTCCACTTCACACAGTGGATCTGGAAAAAAAAACTCAAGCCCTAGGACTGTCAGTGCTGTACCGAAACAACGAAGATGTGCGACAAAATTTGTGCGACATGTCGCTGCCCTTCCCTTAATGCCCATCAACGCTGTAGATGATGTGTGGTTCAACATCTTGGAGGAAGCAGAGGACATCAACGCAGACATCACAAGATTCAGCAACTGTGAGACAGATCAGTGGATTGAGCGGACAGAGAAACAGGTTTGGAACCACTTTGACAACAACGGGCCTAGGACTAACAACACTTTAGAAGGATGGCACTCCAAGATCAACAAACAATTGAACGCACCACACCCCAACATCTACAGGTTGATCATGCTTCTTCACAACGTCCAGGCCAACAACGAAGTCGACATCATCCAAACAGCAGCAGGAGCCAAACAGAGACCCCGGGAAGAGACCACCGACTGACGCAACTAAAGAGAAGATTCATCGATCGAGTGATAGACTTTATGCACTACTTGGAAGCTGCCTCACATCTCCTTCACCTTGGATAAGTGATAGACTAGTAGAACATTTTATGTGATGTGGCAGATAAGACGTTAAGTGTGCATATAGTTAGCATTTTATCCCCCCCCCCCCCTCCCAACAAAAATGTATCAATTGTATTTAATCATGAAATAAATCAATATGCCAATAGTATTATACTCAATAAATAAATATCAAATACATAAACTTTGTATTTATTCTCTTATTTTTTTCAATGCAAGTTCACCTTTCACACACGTAAATTTGGCATATGAATTATAAGCTCTTGCATTTGAATATTTATAATATGAATATTAATTTTTAAAAATTATCGGGTCTATGACAGGTGACCGAAAGACAACTCGCCGCCATTTTTTTCACCGACACTATAAAAGTCGATACGACAACTCATCGAAAGACAGGTCATCGACAGACAAGTCATGGACAGAATATAATACACCGACACTCACCGACATCATTTACAAATTATGAAAAAATCAAGTATGTGAATGTACGTTTCTTTATTCATTTTTATTTTTACATATTAAATTTGATAATTAAAGTTGTGTGCCAACCCCTCTTAGTACGGAATAAAGGAACCCTTGTCCTTTCAACACAATTCCCTACTACAGTCAAAATTCTAGCATTCCTTTTTGCATCTTTTTTTTTCATCAAATCGCAAACTTCACCCATAATAACCGACCTTTTCACCATTTCAGTCCGTGCTTGTTCCGATTTAAGAGACGCAATGAATTTGAATATATCCGATAATATCGGGGTGTGCTACGCCAACAATACTGTCGAATCGTCTGTGCCAACCTTCTAAGAAATTGTTGGTTCGTGGGTCTTGATTTAGAATTCTCTCATAGACACTCCAAGTCTGAGGTGGAAATTTTCCAATTTTCCACACGAGACACAGACGACTGCCAGTATTGTTGACGGATTTGTAATACCCAACATAGGTCCGCTCAAAATAAGCAATAAACTCGCTGTAAATATCCTCAGAAAGAAATTGTTTAAGCTCGGAAAATCCGGTCTTATTTTCCCTTCGGGAAGAAAAGCTAGCGCCGTCATCATGCGGATCCTTATGCCCTGTTCACACGGAGAGTTTAATTCGAATTAAACGTAAGTTTACCGCAAGTATGTATTTGTTTATTTTAATGTAATTGAACATTAAACATCATTATTTATGGAAATTTTAATACTTTGCACTCTGTCCGTAGGAACTATATGTCATTTGGTAATACACAAAAAAATTCTTAATTGCCTTTATGGACCTAATGCTTTTTAAATTTTTTTTTTAACAAACTAACTTGAGATCTATTTTGATTGATTTTAAAGCCTATATCATCTTTTTAAATTTTAACTTTTTAAAAATTTTTGCCAAAAATGATTGAAAAATTGATATTTAAAATATGGGGGTATACGTGTTCAAAAGCCTGTTTTGTTTGATTTTTCTGGTTGAACATAATGAACTATGTGTTTTTGTTAACCTTAGATATAATTCTTAATATTTATAAAGAAAAAATGGCATCTAAACAATTTCGATTTTGAGAAATATTAAAAATAAAGAAATTTAGAGATATTTATTTGAAAGACTTGGACAGATTCAACATCAATTTGTTAATGTTTTCCAGTAAAGATTTCAAATATCTCTTGGCAAATGAATATTTTTGATTTTCATAAGTTTTAACATAAATCAAATCTGATTTGGTGCATAGCTAAATGAAATATGATATCTCACTTCTTTAAGATCAATTTTGGCTGTTGAAGTTTTAGAGGTATGTACTCTGAGACATGTTGCATGAAAATTCACCTGCAAAGATATGTCTTTTTGGGGTGTTTTAGTTAGTTTATGACTTATCTAAGGTATTCAAATTAAAAAATTAATAGTTTGACAGAAAATTTTGAAAGTACGGGCCTACCTTTCTTGCTCATATTAATTTCTAGTGTATTTCAAACGTATATGCAAATTTTCACCGAAAGGCGTTCATTAGAAAGCAAAATATACACGATGTCTCAATAGCCCTCGTACTTACAAGTTGCAGTTAATTCCTTTTTATCCCTCACATATTTGTCATCAAACTATAAGGTAGATGAATAAGAGTTGTCGTTCCTTCGACATGTTTTTTTTTTTTATCAACAATGGCGATATTATCATCGAACGACCGTCCGCGTGGCGCAGTGGTTAGAGCGTCTGCTTTTCAGTCGTGGAATGTAGTTCATCAATACGTCGCGGGGTCTAATTCAACTGAGGGACGTGGAGACCGGTCCGTCGGATGAGACCGTATAACCCGAGGTCCCATGTCGCAGTGGGTGCTTGCATCCGGCAAGTGCTGGCGTCTTCTTTTCTTAAGAGGGACCTTAAGAAACAATCAATTAATCATGCCAGTGAATCAAAGAATATTGTTGATGAAATTTCTTCCTAGAAAGTCACAAATAGGAGGATATTATTTACAAATATTTATAAGAACCCCAAAACACGGGAGTTGGAACACTTGAAATCACAAAATTTCACCAAAATTCAACAACATAAAAACTAACGACTTTCCATCTTATATAAATCTATTTCCAGCAATAAAGTAAAGTCCAAGATTTTACTATTTATTCGCGAAATAATTTTTTTTTCAATTAGAGAGATATCTCTCTAGCATAGGAAGATATCTCTCTAGCTTGTAGAAATATCTCTTTGAATGAAAGAGATATCTTTATACCTTAGAGAGATATCTCTTTAAACAAAAGAGATATCTCTTACTAAGAAAGATATCTCTTTTACTAAGAGAGATATCTATATAAGCTAGAGATATATCTCCTTAAGCCAGAGAGATATCTCTTAAAGTTTGAGAGATATCTCTTAAACAAGGTTAAAAGAGATGTCTATCAGGGCCGTAACTAGGGGTAAAAGATAGAGGAGGCGGGGGTTTGTGGGCCGCCGATTGAGGCCCCCAAAGATCGGGGGTGCTTCAAACGGCTCAATTTTGGACCATTTCCTTGATTTTGAGAATGCTTACCACTCTATTATATTACCTATTTATGTACTTTTTGGATAGATATGATCAAATAAATTTCAATCGTAATTCCCATTTTCAATATTGTCTGAAGGCTTAACGGTGATCGTCTAGCTTTGATCACCAGAGAACGCAAGATGGATCTTTCTGCTTCCTCCCATGTCCCACCGTCTTAACACGGACTCTGCGTTTACCTGGTCGACCTGATCGTTCCGGTGGACATGGAGCATAGCCAAACCACAGAGCCGATCTTCTGTCATTGTGGCTCTACACCATGTCTTTAACCGCCGGAGTGCCGAGAACGATCTCTCGCAAGAACATGAACCTACTGGTAGAGTTAAGAGCAGCTTGAGGATGACGTGAATGTTTGGATACAAATCTGTATCTGCATGCTGTAACGCACCAGTAAGAGTTGTTACAGACTCCGGCAAGTTAGACCTGTTACACCTTAAAATCCATCTATCCACCTCTTGTTCAAAGTTATTTGGGGAAGACAGGTCATTCAGGTACTCGGTTTTGATGTCAGTAATGATTTGTTCATTCAGATGTATGATCAACGACGGTACAAGATAGTTCCCGTAGAACATTGCTTTCAGTATCTCTGGAAACCGTTCATTTAAGTGTGCGATTATATGATCAATGAATGGTAGAAAATGATTGACACGGTAGTGTTCTTCAATGCCTTCTATTTGGGCATTCGCCCTATGTCGTTGCCTTTGTGTGTTTCGGGGTTTTGTTGGTTCAACTTCAATTTCATGGACAATCGATACGGCTCTTTCATAAAGGTCGTGGAATTTGATGTTCGAATCTGCTCGAATACGCTCGAATATTGAAAGTAAGTCCCTAGCTTCTTGGAAGGCTTTCACTAGGTCGCAAGACTCCGACTGTAGCAGAATTGAAAGGGGGCGTATATATCCAAGAGTGTATTGCAGAATCACTGCAACAACTATGAAATCGAACTTCAGTAAGACCACGTGGTATGATGAAGCATCAGCTGCAGCCTGGCCTTTAGATCTCGACTGCACGATTTTCAGAACGCTGATGAGAGATTTATAATGCGTTAGGACCCAAGATAGTGTATCTACCCTTGAAGTCCATCGGGTATCGGATAGTTTCGGCATCATGTTCTGTCTCATCGCAGATTCAAAGAGGACATCTTCATTTTCGTACAGAAGGTCGAAATCCAACTCTTTGCTTCCTTCTTTCACCTCGTTCATCAAGATAGCTTTGTGTTTGCTCACGCCACATATAAACCATGTAATTTTACCAAGTATTGTAAGATTGTTTCTTGCCTCTACCACCTTATTACAAGTGTTTAGTATAACTAAGTTCAGGCGGTGCGAGTTGCAATGAACAAAGTATTTTGCTTCCGGATAGTCATCTTTGATTCTTTTTTGCACCCCTGAAACCTCACCAGACATCGTTGCGCATCCATCATAACCTTGTCCACGCAACTTTGTTAGGTCGAACCCCAATTCCGCGCCAAGATTGTGCAAAACTGCATTGCAGACTGTTTCTGCGTCTGTTTGCGCCACTTCAACGAATCCCAAAAAGTCCTCGTTAATCTGGTAGCTATTCTTTTCTAGATTTACATATCTCACACAAATAGCCAGAACTTTGTGCTTTTTCAGCCACGTCTGTGGTCTCGTCGACCATTATGCTAAAAAATTGCGACTCTGCACACCGATTTCTGATAGTTTCTCTAATTCACAGATACGAATGAATTCGTTTTGAACTTTCGGAGAAAGGTATTTATGTTTGGCAGTAGATAGGTGTACATTAAGTACATCATCAAACTGTGCTTTCCAATCAATAAAATATTGGAAGTTACCATCTTCTTTTCCTAGCTCTTTTGACCAGTTACCGCGAAAAGGAATGTTTCTCTGTCCGAGCCGTATAACAACATCTATAACTGACATTAGACAAGCTCTGTTCCTCTGAACATTTTCCTGATAAGCCTTGCTTTTATTTCGGTCACGGGAATACTTTCTCCCTTAACTGTCATCAAAAACATTTCGCCCTTCTCTTGAGCGGTCTTGTGCCTGTCGGATTTGGCATGCCTTTCTAATGCACCTCGTGTTTCTCCTTTAGCATTTTTCCAATCTCGAAAACCAACCGTTATGAATTCTGGATTTTTCTCGGATACTGTAGCCGGAAATGCAATGCAATACGCACAAAAGGCGCTGTCATCTGAAAACGAATGTTTTGTTTTGAACATATTTTATTGAACGAGTCAAATGGATTGGAAACAAGTTCTTGCAACTTACTAGTTCCTCTCCATAAAGCGAATATCGTAGCCACGGTCGTGTATCTTCCCATTTACTACTATAGCGTCTACCTGTAGTATTTTGAGGATATTCAAACTTCTTATCTGGTACCCATTTATGTTCCAAAATTTGCTGGCGTTCATCGTCCGACAGAGTTTTGTGGATGAGTTTGATAGGATCAACTTTGTCAAGTTTGTAGCTCGACGATATCTGCGAAACAGATGCCGATTGCTCAGACTGAACATTAGTTGCCGTAGCCGAAGAATCAACGGGAGGACTTTGAGATTCTTTGTCTTTGTTGCGGTCATTTCTACTGAAAAACGTCGTCAGTGATGACTGTTTGAACGACATGTTTACTGCTAAGATATACACTTAACTGTTAAATGGAAAGATTAGAAGCAATTCCGTTATCCGTGATAATGGTTGTTTTTGTGACAATTGATTTTTAAGATTTTTTCAGCGACAATTACACGACTGCAAAATATGAATGATAAAGAGGAATCCCCCAAGGATATCGTACGTCCCTGTTACTTTTTTACTTCGTATTCAAGATATATATTTCTGGAAATTCATTGCGATGTAACAAAACGTTGATTAGTTTGAGCAACAATAATGAAGATTCTGCTTGTTCACAACCTGAGGCATATTTATTTTGATGATGATAGCAAAATTTCCTATGTGGAAAAAACCTAGCCCAGAAAATATAATGTTAGGAGAGACAAACGGACGGATCATACACTGACTACCCTTTGTTCCCCTTGCCTGTCGTAAAAGGCGACTGAATGGGGACTGTGTGTCGTAAGGGGCGACTGAATGAAGACTGTGTGTCGCAAAAGGCGACTGAATGAAGACTGTGTGTCGTAAGGGGCGACTGAATGGGGAGTGTGTGTCGTAAAAGGCGACTGAATGGGGACCCGTAATGATCTGAGTTACTTAGAGTAGGTCCTCATCGTCCCTTGCGTGTTGTAAGATTGTTTATAATTTTACGTCCCGCTCAAGAATATTTCACTTATATGGCGTGTTGTAAGAAGCAACTGAATGGGACAGTCCCTCGGATGAGACGGAAAAAACCGAGGTCCTGTGTCACAGCAGGTGTGGCACGATAAAGATCCCTCTCTGCTCAAAGGCCCTGAACGCCGAGCATAGGTAATGGTGACACTCACTGGATAGCTGAAAAATTGCTCAAGTGGCTATAATCAAACAAATAAATGATCAATCTTGATGACAGCTGCTTGTGTTGTGTTTCTTATTTCCAAAAAAAAAATGTAAATCTAGAGGAGGCAATTGCCTCCGTTGCCTCAATGGTAGTTACGGCCCTGTCTATCTAAGTAAGAGATATATCTCTTTAGATTTTCAAAAAGAGATATCTTTTTAAGCTAAGGAGATATCTCTTTTAATGAAAGAGATATCTCTCATCTAGTCATCCTTAAAATAGAATAATTTATTCTCCTCTTTAAAACGAAAGGGAAACAGGAGTAAGTCTCTGGAATAGTTTCGATGTTATAAGAAAAAAGACTGGGCAAGCAATTATCCAGTATATTATATGTACTGTGTAGACAAAAATGCTATAAATCCCTTGAAACAACAAATATATAATAATGGCAACTTCCTTGATAAAAATGCTAAAAGTTTAACATTCAAGAAAACAAAAGTAAGCACATATATGATTTCGAATGCCATGGGCCGAATTTTCTCAGCTTATTAAAATAATCAACTATTTAAAATCTAGACAAAACGTAATTACTTTTGATGTTTAGTAAAGCTATAATGTAGAATATCAAGAATATGTAGAATTTTAAAATACTTTAATGTACTTCCGTCAATAAAAAGCCTACTTCCGGTAAAGGGAGAAGTCATATTTAATGGAATTTAAATAAGAATAATGAAGAGAGATATCTCTTTGAAATAAAGAGATATCTCCTTCTGCTTGAGAAATATCTCTTTTAATCACTTTTGAAAGATATCTCTTTCACTTTAAGAGATATCTCTTAAGATAAACTAAGAGAGATATCTCTTTTACTTTAAGAGATATCTCTTTAATTTGGAAAGATATCTCCAAAAATAAAAGAGATATCTCTCTAGGTGAAAGAGATATCTCTTAACCGTTTAGAGATATCCTTTTTCACGAAAGATATCTCTACCGTTAAGAGATATCTTTTTTTGCGAAAGAGATATTTCAAGGAGAAAGAGATATCTTTTCAAGTGGAAGGGATATCTCTCTAATAAAAAGAAATATCTCTTTAAATATGAGATGTCTCTCTAAGTTCAAGAGATATCTCTATAAAATGAGAGATATCTCTTTAAGTTGGGAGATATCTCTATTTTTCACGAGACATCTCTCTAAAATGAGAGATATCTCTGTAATTTTAGATATTAGCTTTTATTTTCCGAAGAAATAGCAAAATGGCTTGTCATAGTCATTGGTCATTTGCAATATTACTTTGTTAAAAATCTGTTGTAAACACAAGTACTCTGAAGTTGATATGAAAAAGATGCTCCAGTTTCTGATCGACAACATCTTTGTGGTTTTGGGAGATCAGATCTTCCAACAATCTACTGGAATTATCATTAGGACCTATTTTCGTATTCATATGAAAGAGAATTTGTTCTTAATTCGTGAAAAGAAGAAATATACCTTTAGATATATCGACGACGTATTGACAATTAACATAGTTCTCCATTCTTGTATCGATACAATATGTATCTCGATAAGGTTTTACTAAAAGACAGAGTCTGGCATATCTGTTTCATATTTTTTGGATATTTTCAAGAATAAAAACGTTAATTGTTATCTTAAAACAAATCATTATGATAAACGTGATGACATTGACTTTTCAATCGCCAACTTCCCTTACTTATGCAGCAATATACCATTGTGATATAAGTTTATATCTCTCAGGTTTTTATGTTGGAGCATGTTCTACGCGTGAACAATTTATAAATCGAGGTTAGTTATTGACAAATAAGTTAATGAAACAAGAATATAAGCATTCTCGTTTATAGTGTTCATTTTGAAACAATGATCGATACAATTACCTTTACAGCAAAATAATATAAATACAATTTATCATTTAGTCAAATGCGGACTGATTTTTTTTCATCATAATTGTTAGGTCATTATTATACCCCCGCTTGAAAAGTGGGAGGGTATATAGTAATCGGTATGTCCGTCCGCCTGTCTGTTAGGCTTTGTGGTACCCATCTCTTATCCGCAACTCCCCTTAAACCACCGAGTGAAATTTAATGAAATTTTCACAGAATCTTTATAACATATTGCCATTGTGCACCTCCTATTTTACAGCATCACACAGGCGACACTTGAATTTACGCCACTGGAATTAAACCCAGTTAAACTAGAATTTCTTTTTACTTTTTATTGTTTGACTATCTTTAAAAAATGAATATTTTTTTACTATTTACAACTACTTTGTTTCCCTGGTAAGAATTATCTACTCTTATATTATCAAGGAAACAAAGTATTATATTTAGAAAGGCATACACTATAAATTAAAGAAAATATCAAAATTGGTAGCAGCCAAATGTTAGAACGTCTGTTTAGATTCGCGAAGTCAGGAGTTCATTCTTGCGATGAAGATCGGTCCTTCGGATAGGACCATACATAGACCGATGTTCCATGTTGCAGTAGATGCTGGCACAGAAAATCCCTAACTGCTCGATTTGTTGAGTGGAGGCCTAAAAATTTGCAACATTCCATCGGCAAGTGGTGGCGAAACAGACTATAGTAGATCTTCCAAATAAGTTTATATATACCATGCATTCAAAACTCCAACTTTTGGAACAATTATTGCCACTGGTTTGCATATCTGCAAACGTTAATTATAGCACCCTGAACATGTCCAAAAATGATATTTGCAAACTTGTTAGTGTTTGGAACACTATGAGAATATGCGTAATACAGCTCCTACATACTTGTAAAAGTTCGAGTCGTTGGCTCATAATCCGTTCAACTAAGTAACGGTCGTATTTCATAGACGTCTGAAAATATGACATAGCAATTGATTTTCGACTTTAGAATAAAACGCGTTAAATTGTACAATATATGCTTAAACGTTCCTTCTACATTTTTTCATACATATAGACGCAGCAACTTTCTTGTGGGATGATCAAGGCCAGTTCTCGGCATTTGCTTTCTTTAAGCAGTTAGGTATCGCTATTATGTCGAGCAACATGGGAAGTCAGTTTATACAGTCCTTGCCGAATCTTTGTCATTGTATTACTAGGGTTACAATAGATATACTTGTTTATAGTCGCCGGCTTCGTGCAGTGATTGGCACGTTTGCTCAAGAGTCGAGCAATAAGGAGTTGATCCTTACGTCACAGGTTTAAATTCACGGTGTAAAGTGGAGACCATTCCTTCGGATGAGGAGAAACTCCTTAAAATAGGTAAAAAGAGGAAACAAAAAAAATTTTCTCAGTCTATATATTCTGCATTTCGCGTTGGCTCTAAAGTCCTTTGCAGTAATAAGCAAAAAAATGTTCATTGTACATTGATTGTATCAATTTGTTAT
Organism: Saccostrea glomerata; assembly: GCA_003671525.1. NCBI lineage: Eukaryota > Metazoa > Mollusca > Bivalvia > Ostreida > Ostreidae > Saccostrea > Saccostrea glomerata. The sequence continues at coordinate 4,114,258 of PRKT01000010.1, read as the reverse complement.
CGATGACTGTTACGTCGGGGCATTTTTTACTGAAGTGTAAATTGTCATCATTTTTTTAGCTCACCTGAGCTGAAAACTCAAGTGAACTTTTCTGATCATATTTTGTTTGGCGTCCGTCTGTCCGTAAACTTTTCACATTCTCGACTTCTCCAAACTACAGGGCCAATTTTAACCAAACTTGTCACAAAGCATCCTTGAGTGCAAGAGATTCATATTTGTTCAAATGAAGGGCCACGCCCTTATTCAAGGGGAGATCATTCCGAAATAGTGAAAATTTGGTGGCATGTTTTAAAAAACCACTGTGCCAGGTAAGATGAATCTTATGGGGAAACATCCTCAGATAGTGTAGATTCAAGTTTGTTCAAATCATGACCCCGGGGTAGGGCGGGCCACAATGGCCGATCAAAGTTTTGCATAGAAATATATAGGAAAATTCTTTTAAAATTTTCTTCTTTAGAATGACAAACTTTAGGCATGATTAACCATATATATATGTTCTTATTTGTTTCACTCAAACAAACATAAAACATGTACAAAATAAACACAGACTCTGGAAAAAGGATGTGAAGCGCCCTGAAAGAGCAGTTTAATTCTTAAACACAATACACATTATATCACTTTCTTTTTCTAATGTCCTCATCAATGTCCGAATTCTACAAAATAGAAAATAGATATTTTCAACAAAGTTAAAATCTGATATAATATCAAAAATAAGCAATGAGCGAGGCTTATAAGATTGCACGAAACAAAGCCTTCGAATGGCTTTCCCTATAAAAAAAATTCTTTCATGTTCACTAATAGACAGTACATTTATATGGTCACATATCCTTAGGTAGTGTAGATTCAAATTTGTTCAAATCAGGACCACCAGGGCTATAGAGTAGAGCCACAATGGCCGATCAAAGTCTTATACCGTATAAGTAGAATTTTTAGCGAGGATTTAATTTTGGCATTATTAGCGAGGGTGCTGACATCGCTAAAATTGAATATCGCTAAAAATTAATTACGTATTATTTGTAATAGCTTCTTTAGTTAGCATTTTAAAATCGCTAAAATTAATTCTCGCTAAAAATAAAGTACTAGATTTTGGGTAGAAATCGCTAAATTAGCGTCTCGCTAAAATTTCCACTTATACGGTATAGAAATATACATGTATAGGAAAATTCTTTTAAAATCTTCTCAAGAATAGCAAAGGCATGATTGATCAAATTTATATGGAACCATCCTTAAGTAGTGTATATTCAAATTTATTCAAATCATGACCACCGGGGCTATAGGGTGGAGCCACAATGGCCGATCAAAGTTTTATATAGGAATATATAGAAACATTCTTTAAAAATCTTTTTCTAAAAATAGCGAAGCCAAGATTAGTCATATTTATATTGAAGCATCCCCAGGTAGTGTCGATTCAAGTTTATTCAAATCATGACCCCAAAGGTGTAAGGCGGGGCCACAATGGCCAATCAAAGCTTTACCGGTATTTAGGAATATATAGGACACATATTTCAAGGACAGCAAAGCCAAGATTGGAAATATTTTATTTGGGAGGAGAAGGGGGAGCCACAAATCAAGTTCAAATGTAAAGGGCAATAAAGGTAGTCAAAGAAACATGCAAGCATCCTTAGTAAGTTAAGATTCAATCCTTTAAGGATTGGTTTGGACCAATTTGGGTGTAAACTTTTCAGTAATTACCTGATTTCTGCTTTTTTCCTTGCCATAGGCTTTGGGTGAGCGATGTGGCCCATGGGCCTCTTGTTCAATTTTTTATTTCTAACAATAAAAATTGTACAATTATATGTATTAATATTGCAATATTAATGCTCTATTCACACAATACGATTCACAGAAACTTCACGTTTTTTTAACAGGACATAAAAAAGTTGCTTTTTTGTTAAAAGAAATGCTGATAAATATTAAGTTTGAGAGAATGTCACTAATTTCAGCAAGATTTAGCTTACTTAAAAAAATAAATACGAAAATCGAGATTTTGCTACAATGGTGTTAACGTTTCTATGGATTCAACTTAATGAAATTTGAATTGTCGCGGATTGCATTCTATAAAACAAGCGCTTTAATTGGTTGATTAGGACCCGCCCACTCTCGTGCAGTACCCTTTGCCTTTGTAAGTTGGAAAGCGTCCAACGGCCTTGTGATGGTCGAAAACCGATGGTGACTTTTTGAACAAAAAAAAAAACAAAAAACAAAGACTAACTATGAAATCACTTTATAAAGCATGTGATATAATCCTATCGCAGACTCTATATGTATATCGCTTAATGACAAACACTAATTTCATTTTATTTTACATGTAATTCAGCCGATTTTCTATTCACGGCATTTTCAATTTTCGGTGTTGCAAATTGAAAACGCATATCCAGTTAACGAGGCTGGGGGGTGGCAGCCATTTTCAGGCTATTTCGATCTCCTTTACAAGAAGAGCTCCATATAAAGATATAAGAAATGATCAAAATTTAAAACTAAAATCTATGATTTTTTTCTTTATCAAATGAATGTTGACAGCTTAAGATACCATATCTAAAAAAATAAGTTAAATCTGGTGGTTACTTTGTGGTTAAATTGTTGACCCCCCAGCCTCCTTAATACCGGAGCGCCCGTTGAAAAAATATAAATTCATGTGGTAAAACATCGGATTTAATTAAAAGTTTACTGTTTCACGAGTATCAAAAATACCATGTTTCAAATGTGTGTGCTACTGCATACCTATTTAATTGTCGTCATGGCAATATTTAAACTTCCGATCTGGAAAAAAACGAAATCCTTGTGCGGTGCACTTTTTGCTGTAATGACGAATATAATTTATATGTTCACTATAAAATAATTGATATCACTTATATATACCAAAACTAAATACGTTTAATTTTATTGATCATGTTGATGTACTAAAGAAAAAACGGGAAAAACGGCCGTGTTTTTCAATCGCAAAAATTTGCCCCTGGTGACGCACGTATCATTTTTAGGCCAGTCCTGGGACAGACTGAGATATTATTTGAAGATCATTACAGGTTACCCACATCACAACAATTTAATAAGATCTTGTATAGGGGGTCCTCTGAATACTTCTCTCAGTAAAAGGGGGCCTACCACTTGTTTACAAGTTGTTTTTTTTTTTACAGCTGTTCTATCTTGGAAACATTCCATGGGCGGGCTTATAAAAAAGCACCAATCAGATTCTTTGTTGCATTGTATAGTTTGAATACAGCCGAAATGAATTGTAAAACTGTTAAATCCAATTGTGTCGTCACCCAACGCAATGCTGATAAAGTCAAAGTGTATACTTTTGAGCGAGATTTGCGATAATGTTGCCCCACCAATGTTTCAACAAGTATATTCAATTCATGGTCACTTCCTTGGCAGAACCCTTCCATTGGTTTATTGTTTGTTGCCAAGGAAAACTTACGATGTTTATGTAAAAGCATTTAGTGCAATCAAAGAAAAAATGGTCGAACTAGGTTTGACAATTGGCATGAATTATTTTTTTGTTTTGGAAATGGCCTCTTTGCAATCTTCTCAAGAAGTTTTTCCTGATAGTATTGTAGAGTGTTGTTTTTTCACTTCGGGCAAGCAAACTGGCGTCGCATTGTGGATCTTGGATTGAGGCAAAAATCCATAGATGTTGACTTTGCATCCGTGATTCAAATTGTTCAATTGTCAAATCCAATAGTATCAATACTCAAGGCAACGCTATTTCGGCAGCAGTGTAATACTTTCAGGCGAGATTTGCGATAAATGTTCCATCACCATACCAGGATTCTGAATCTGATAAACTTGTCAAATTTTGAACAGTAGAAAAAAAATTAAAATTCTGTCCCCATTTTCATACAATTTATCAAAAATCAAAAAATTTACTCCAGTGACAAGTTTGTGTCCATTCTCCAGCATTAATAATATCTGCTCGCGTAGATGGAATCAGCAGGCATGTTCTCTCGTCGGGCTCGTTGAATAACTCGCCAAAGAGAGTCTTCTTTAGGAAATGATCCCATTGTGGATGCGGGTACCGTACCTCACTGGCTACCTCATCATTGACTATAGCAGAAGTTTTAGCATGACCTGTCGCTGCTTGTTTAAGTCTGGTAATAGCTTTAAGTTCCTAAAATGTTAATTTATTTAAGTTCATTTACTTTATCAAATTCTTTATATTTAAAACATATATCACGTGTATATCACGTGTACCTAACATCTGTAAGCCATATTTAGAATAAATTTACCTCCACAGCAGAAGAGTCTGGTGCATGATCGTGTGACCTGGTTTCTCTAACTTCCTCGTTGTCTAAGATCGATCTTCCTTTACAAGATGGGATATGGCATACCCAGTACGATTTTGATTCCCGTTTTTTATCGAGTTTGTAGATGTAACCCGAAAAGACAAGTTTATTGTTCCGACGCTGAGATTTTATAATTCGGATTTTGGTCTTTCATTATGGTCAGGAGACCCTGGGCTTGCCATGGTGAATAAAATATAACACAGAAAACATTGCTTTTTATATAACTTTAATTATCTGAACACTTAACATCAACATACAGGTAAAAACCATTGTCGGTGAATTTCTACTCACCGACAATATTGTCGGTGAATTGTCCATTCGGTAAATTTACACGCGTCGGCGACTTTCACTTTTGTCGGTCAACTGTCTGTCGGTGAGTTGTCTGGCACCGAAATTATCAGCCCTAACCTGATCCTGGGGTAATGAAATTAACTATGTTAGAGGCAGGCTTGCTATTGTAATGGTAATGCATTTAATGCATTACATGAACTCAAAGTAATGCCTAGTAATTGAAATGCCCCAAAATTTGCATTACATGTATTGGTAATGGTAATGCATTACTTCATAAAATCCAGTGTAATACTGGCATTATGTAGCATAACAAAAGGCATTATTATACCCACCGCTTGAAAAGTGAGAGGGTATATAGTAATCGATATTTCCGTCCGTCCGTCTGTTACGCTTTATCTCTTATCCGCAACTCCTCTTATACTACCGAGTGAAATTTAATGAAACTTTACCAGAATCTTTATTACATATTGCCATTGTGCACCTCCTATTTTACTTTTTTATTCGACACGTATTTTAAGTTTCCCATAGCAAAACATGGACATTGCCATTATATGTTTACCTATGACGTCACATATAGAAGCTTCTGGATAACATTTGATAGGACGAGTTATTCCTCTTTACACGTTACCGTAAAACAATATATAGCAACACATGGACATTATGGGAGGTGGGGGGTATCATTTAGTGACAGAAGGACGGACGGAAATACCGATTACTATATACCCTCCCACTTTTCAAGCGGGTGGTATAAATAGGGTAATGGTAATATAATGCCCAGATTGTTGAAGTAATGGTAATGTAATGCATTACTTTACAATGTAATTCGCCCCAACCTGGTTAGAGGAGACACCCTTGCTCATTATACCCCAACTTGAAAAGTGGGAGGGTATACTGTTATCGGTATGTCCGTCCGTCTGTCTGTTACGCTTTGGGGTACCCATCTCTTATCCGCAACTTCTCTTATACCACTGAGTGAATGTTAATGAAACTTTCACAGAATCGTTATTACATATTGCCATTGTGCACCTACTATTTGCCATTGTGCACCTCCTATATTACTTTTTGATCCGACACGTATTGTAGGTTTCCCATAAAGATTGCATTAATTTTGGAGGTTTTGGCCCCACTCCTCAGGCCCCAGGATGGCAGGGACCCTGAAACTCACAATTTTTGTTCCTCCTTTTTTTTAAATTCTGATTTAAAACTGACGTGTGATAATATCTTAATGGAATTGAATCTTTTAGCATGTTATATATAATTCGACGCAAATAATTTAATCCACCGGATTTAACAAATTCAGTAAAATAATCTCATAGACATATTATACAGCGATAAATCTCAAATTATCCTTCGAAGTGAAAAACACTCCAATTTAAATTTTGTTATTTCTCACAACTTATCTAAAATGGAACAAGGCAAGTGAATCGTTTCTGAATCGGCTTAGCGGTTAGGTAATCTTATGTCAAATATTATAAAAGGTGGGTAAACGGATCGATTAAATTATCCCCTTGCGACTTTTTAATTGCTACAATATTGACGTGATTTTCGGTTGTTGTTCGTTGCATATGTACATGTATGAGAGTGCTGGCATTTTTCTGTCATCATTTTCTACAAGTTAAATCAATCGTTTGTTCTGTTTCTAACATGCATCCTATTACAGTATTTATTGACAGAGTTCGATAACAATTACATAAATATATTATTTATTGAAATACTATATGTATGAATGAAAATGTAAATTACCATTAAACATTCCCTAGCATCGACAAAGTTATAAACCAGAAATACAATACAATTTGTATGTGAAATATATGGAGATTACGAACAGTATTCAAGATAAAAAATCCAATACAGCAATACAAAATAGATTGAAGCAGAGCAAACACGGACCTCCAAAACACCAGAGGTGGGATCAGGTGCCATGGAGGAGTGAGCATCCCCTGCCGACTGGTCACAACCGCCGTGTGCTCCTTGTCATGATAGGAAATAATGAAAAAATCCGTCGTCAATTCAGTGTATAATTGATGGACTAAAAAGTAGTATGAAAAACGTCAGTCAGCATTTGACTCAATGATTAATTGTATTTGCTGACAAGGTCATTATATCGAACATAGAACTTACGAATTGATGACTTTAAACGAGACTGCTGATACAATTATTAAAATGACGGTTGAATGTTCACTTACGCACATGACATAATAAGGAATGGATGGTCGCCCGCATGGTTCATTTGCACTAGAGTCGCGAAGTAAGGAGTTGATCCTTACATCGCCGGTGCAAACCCCACTGTGGGATCCTTCGAACGAGACCGTATAAACCGAGGTCCAGTGTTGCAGTAGGTACTGATGATACTAAAATTTTTCACTGCTGGAAGGCCGTGAAAGTCGATTATATAAATTTGCAGCTCTTCATCGCCACATGTCAAAGTGAAAGAAGATGGGCGAACAAGGCGGGCAGAATGCCTATAGCGTCAGAAATTAAGAAATCATATTAAATATGTGAATTGATTATTTAAATTAACTTCTTATTATTGAAATTTTTGAAATTATGAGAAAAAAAAACTTTTCTGCGAGAGAAAAAATATCGTAAAAAAATTTCTTTCATAAAATTATTAGATGGTATTCGTGGGATTCGAACCCTAGCAATAAAAATCAGACGTATTTATAGCATACTGCTTTGAGACTAACGCGTTCACCACTATGCTACACCGCTCATGGTGACTTTAGGCATTTAAATCATGTTTGTGATATGACCCGCGACTTGATGGACTTGAAGTATTTCTCGGAAAGATGCTAATGTTGTGTCATAAAAGTGTGATTTTAAGGTATAGTGGGTCTTCGCTCCATGTTTTTGAAAACCAGAAAATGTGTATTTTATTGCACAATTTCAGGATCATCTTTCAAAAAAATGGAGAGAAGACCCACCCATATTGAAAAATGTTGTTTAAGTATGAGAAAATGTTCGTTTTTGTTCTTTTTAGTGTGTGTAAGCTTTTTCATAGGCAAATATTTTCAGTCTTTGTTAGATTTTTGTAAATTGTAGAGAATTTACATAAAGTATACTTTAATATTAGATGAAAAATCAAGTAAAGTTTAGATTCAATTGAGATTAAAATGTTCACTTCTTATCTGTCGCACTATAGGCATTCTGCCCGCCTTATACGCCCATCTTCTTCTCAGAGGGACGTCAATGCTTAGGTCACAGCTGAGCCAAAGGTCGGACGACCAAATTTTTCACGTATCGTCGGCTGAAAAATATGATCGCCTGACAGAAGTATCGGGCGACACATTAATTCCTAGGAATACCAATAATTTTTAAAAATTAAATAATTTTAAGTCGGCCAACAGTCGTCGTTCGCTAACATGCTGTTTGATATTCAGCGGTCGCCGACAATTACGAAAGCCCAATTCCTAAATGTCGACCGACCGACAGCCGACTTAACAAACTGTCTGCCGATGTTCGGACGATGATCGGAGGTTGGTCGACAAACTATTAAAGTATCAGTCACATTATCACAGGTCTGTTGTAATAGGACGGTGACTGAGGCCATGCTTTTGGCGAATCGGTGGGGGTTATCGGTTGAATAAAAATCAGCGATGACTCGACCGATGCCCCACGAAACTCCTCATCGGCAACCCATCATTAACACATCTTTCAAGGATTGGCCGATGTATGGCCAAGCATCGTCAAGTGTACGTTGAATCTGAGGTCATCGGGGGGTTGAGTGTTGGGCAACAGAAATCGGCCAAACGTTGGCCCATAGTCAACCGACGTACAAACGATATTCACCAATTTTTTATCCATACTTGGTTTACCTGATTGTATGTTGTTTTACATCCCATGCGAGAATCGTTTACTGATATGGATACGTCACTAAATACCGATGAAGGGCTTCAAGTTTACACTTTTACTCGACACGAAGGGTCATTGAGCAGTGAGGGATCTTTATCGTGTCAACGCCTACCGTGACACGAGGGCCTCGCTATCTTATCCGAATGACCGAAAACTTTCATTTCAAAGTGCCAAGCGCTTCGCAAAGGACAGTGTTTCCTGAGTTTTATAGACATAGGTCAGTCGCAGTCGTGATTCGAACGCACGTTTCGAGCGCTCTACTGACTGAGCTATCATGAGGGACCAATAGGTTTCCTCAAACTATGAAAATTTGACCTGATTTGGTGATTTTTGAAGGTACCTGGTTAATTGATAGAGTAGAGTTTTAAAAAGAAAGTGAGAAACCAAACGCCACCCAAGCTTCTTAGGTCCAAGGATGAGAAGGTATGATAACGAGCAAACTTCCCAGTAACTCTTTGTCCTTGATAATAAATTATGAAATGTTAAGGCATAAAGCTGATACCCATGCAGGGTTTGTATCGGGCCTAGTTGATCACCTTATTTGTGAACTATTTTTTTATATTCCTAATCATCTAAGAACAAAGTTAATGAGTATGATAGAAAATACAGAGTCCTTTCACCATGAAATTCACGTTACTTTAGTCCAGAATTTAAGCCGTGTACAGACTGGGTTTAGCTCGTCAAAAGAAACTCTTAATACCCGGGTTACCGTCAAAGACCTTGAGTTTCTTGTTAGCTCTACTGGTCAGAGACCAGAAGAGCTTATGCGATAGTAATGCGTCCGGCGTCCGTCCGTCCGTCCGTCTGTCTGTCTGTCCGTCTGTCTGTAAACAATTTTTCAAAACGCTACTCCTCCTACAATTTTAGTCTGATTTCAATATTACTTGGCACACAAGTAGACTACACTAAGATACATAGAATTAATTTCGATGAAAGGTGTTGCCATGGTTACTAAAAATAGAATTTTCTGTGAAATCCTTAAAAACACTACTCCTTCTACATTTTTGGTCCGATTTCAATATAACTTGGCACACAAGTAGACTACACTAAGATGCATAGAATAGTGCATCGGTTTTTGATTTCAATGAACGGTGTTGCCATGGTAACTTAAAATAGAATTTTTTGTGAAATTCCTTTAAACACTACTCCTTCTACAGTTTTGGTCTGAATTCAATATAACTTGGCACACAAGTAGACTGCACTAAGATACATAATATAGTGCATCGGTTTTTGATTTTGGTGAAAGGTGTTACCATGGTTACTAAAAATAGAATTTTCTGTGAAATTCCTTTAAAACACTACTACTTCTACATTTTTGGTCTGAATTAAATATAACTTGGCACACAAGTAGACTACGCTAAGATACATAGAATAGTGCATCGGTTTTTGATTTCGGTGAACGGTGTTGCCATAGTTACTAAAAATAGAATTTTCTGTGAAATTCCTTTAAAACACTACTCCTTCTACATTTTTGGTCTGAATGGATATAACTTGGCACACAAATAGACTACACTAAGATACATAATATAGTGCATCGGTTTTTGATTTCGGTGAACGGTGTTGCCATGGTTACTAAAAATAGAATTTTCTGTGAAATTCCTTTAAAACACTACTCCTACATTTTCGGTCTGAATTCAATATAACTTGGCACACAAGTAGACTACACTAAGATACATAGAATAGTGCATCGGTCTTTGATTTCGGTGAAAGGTGTTGCCATGGTTACTAAAAATAGAATTTTCTGTGAAATTCCTTTAAAACACTACTCCTTCTACATTTTTGGTCTGAATGGATATAACTTGGCACACACGTAGACTACACTAATATACATAGAATTTTCTGTGAAATTCTTTTAAAACGCTACTCCTTCTACAGTTTTGGTCTGATTTCAATATAACTTGGCACACAAGTAGACTACACTATGATACATAGAATAGTGCATCGGTTTTTGATTTCGATGAACGGTGTTGCCATGGTTACTAAAAATAGAATTTTCTGTGAAATTCCTTCTACTTTAAAACAAGTTGGCACACAAGTAGACTACACAAAGATACATAGAATAGTGCAATGGTTTTTGATAAGTACAATCCAGTAGAGCTACAATCTCGACAGAGACTTCTGGTTTTTATAGCAATTTATTTATTATGACAAATGTGTATCTATGTCAAAAAGGTATGAGAAAAACATTAAGCTTAGGTACCATAAATACCATAAAAAGTTGCTTCTATTGTGTTTAGGGTATGTCAGCTTGGTTGTTTGCATTTGAACTGTTCTTCATTTGTAAAGGAAAGAAATATTGTTTACTACATTTATTTCTTTGCTGGTGAACATACCCGGTATTGCAAAGCAGGTCAAAATGTCTGGTATGATGCATTTAAGCAGTTTGTAATTCATGGAAACCTTTTAAAATTACTTTAACAGTTTTCAAATAAATTCATCGAGGGAAAACACAATAATGTCAGGCCATTATTCTAAGTTGCCTCATTGTACACCCCTTTGTGTTTTCGTGTTATATGGATGTTACAAAAATTGTTTATAAACCTATCATTCTTTACTTGAACTGAACGTTGGAAAGGTTATTATATGGAGCATCATGAATTCCCTTTCTCCTCCACCGAACATAATTTTTACAAGGTTAAACAACCATTTTAGAAGGTTAATGCGCGCGAAAACTACAATTAAACCAGGCATTCAATGAAGAAAAATCTTTCATAAGACTGACATTTGAAAGACAACAAAGGATTTTTCAATTAAAATGAAAAAAAAAGAACGACGTAACTTATTTTAGATATGGTTTACAGATGACCTATATTGAATTTAATCAAAGAAGAATTATTTTGATTTATATGTTATTTATTCAGAGCTCGAGAGAATAGACATGAGTACCTACATGTATAGATGCGATTTCTTCCTCAGAGTATACATACTTTCTTTTTCGTGTCAAAGATTTTTGACGATAGATACAATTGAGACCACGTAATATAAATTGTGATTAGATAGATTGTCAATACTTAGATATAGATTAGCTTGAATAATTCTATATACAGTAATAAAAACTGCTTTCATTGATCTGTGTGAAATCTTTATGCCTGGTATTCATCTCACTCGATATTTAACTCTAGTTTGTGGCATCTGAGCTCGCCCTTCAATTGCAACACATAAAGGGACTTGGAAATTAAGAGAAGATTTATTTATAATGAATGCAAACTTCAAGTAAATTAAGTTTACGAAACCTGCTATGCGTAATAATAAGAGTTTAATCCAATGTAAATTTTATATCTATTTAATATTCGTATATTGTTAATATTCATATATTCTTATCATTGAACATTTTTAAAAGGAAAGACGCCTTTCAATTTGTGCATTGAGAAGGGTGCCCAAAGAGATATTTTTGCTTTATACTTTATTCATCTTTCACTTTATGAATGCACAACACTTTTTGAGTAAATTACCTCTTTTCTCTGTAAAAGGCAATCATACTACTTAAACATGCTCAAAAACATTATTACGGGGGTTGATTGAAGGTTATGTCAGAACTGGTTCAAAATCTTTCATAAGATTGTGTTATCAACAAAATTTGACATACTTGTACTCCCTATCTATTTTGATTTCTGTCTTAAAATTTCGTTTGATTTTATAAAATACCCTTTAAGCTAAACACACAACGTTAGGTTTTGTCTATCGCCACTTGGCAAGAGTATTACCAACGCCGTTATAGTGTAATGTTTTTTTTCAACATTCATTTTCAGTTTTGCTGTACATGTATATCTTTTAACCTTTCCAAGATGATACTGCTGTTCTGCAATAGACGATATCCATGTTGTGTTTCTTCAAACATTTTCTAAAATATTACAAAAGACAGAAGATCTAAAATAAAGTTTTGATGAAAACTTTCAATTGTCAAAAATGTATAGGATTTAATTTAAATACAATTTTAAATTACATGTACACGCAGAACTAGAAATTGTATATATGTTTCAGATTGCCTTACTTTTTTTTCTTGGTACAGTAAAAAGTACTTGAAAATTATTAAAAACAAAATGTTTCAGTCCAAATTAAATAAAATCTTTACTTTAAGCGTTGTCCGCCATGTTTGCTCTTCAGACAGTTATGCATATAAAGAATAAACATTATTTTGCATTAAAAGCAGATTTAAAAGAATGTCAACTATCGTGTTTATTGTGAAATTCTCCACCTTTTGACACCTGTAATTTAGAATTCAACATTGGAGGTGTTTTGAAAATAATAAAAATATACATCACAATTCAATTAATGTTAATTTATTTGGAAGGATTGCATACAAAAGCTTTGAACTTTTAATTTTCGAAAAATATTATTTAAAGGTCTTAATACTAAGAGGGGCCATTGTCTGTGTTGCTCGACATGTTTTTCTGTCAGTCATAAATAGGGGTTAATGTCATTAGTTTTCTTTTCATCACATTTGACCGTATCCCAGAGAAAATCATCCAAACAAAGTTCCAAATACAAACATGATGGCACGCACTGACGAGTTCAGGAGAATACGTCAAACAATAAATAGTATACAAACATGTTTTAAAACGTTCGTTGCTATATAAATTGATGAAAATAATGTAAGAAAAACTAAATATAGTTTTATTTGTTAATGTGGGAAACAATTTCACTTAGAGTATAAAGATTGAAAATAATTTAAAAAAATATATATATGTTATTACATGTATATAATTGTATATATTAAGACACGGACCACTTTGAACTTTAAATTTCAAACGAATTTTAAAAATATGTTAAGATACACACCTAGAAAAGAAATCTAAACGCTTAATTAAAAAAAATATGAAGAAATCAAAAAAAGTGAAAAGCGTATCTTCAGTGAAGCAAATTTTTTTAAAAAGGGAGAAAACTTTTGATCTCTTAACGAGCTCAGGGTTAACTTAAGGTCTTCAATCCCTAATAGGAAGAAATTCAATGAAATTGAAAACATAACAGATATGTAGGCATTGAATACTCAGTTTATTTAGACATACTTCCCATTTATTACAATAAGTATATTCAATGGGATGTGTCCTAATTCATGACCTTGAATTTTGGTAAGAGTTATCTCCCCTTTTTTAATTAATATAAAAAAAAAATCAATTAAAAAAATTAGCTGGTAAAAAAATTGTTTTCAATTATCATTCTATTCTTAATATTTTAATGCATCTTTCCACCACAGGATTTATTGATATTCAAATTAATTGAATTTTTATTTTGAAAAAACGCTTTTCCCCATAGACTTCAATGCAATCTTTGTTCATTAACTACTGCTTAATTAATGAACTTTTTGAAAATTTCTCGTGGGCAATCCTTTTCCACTATAAAATGCTTTAATACAATATCAGAGTATTGTGTACTTGACGGACATTTAAGGGTAGAGAATTTGGTCCCATTAGGGATTGAAATCCTTAAAATACAATTCAGTGCAAAACCTTTCAATCTTTATTTCAAAACGCATCTTGCGTGTATTTTAAAAAGTTTGCTTATGAGATTTACGCACTTACTTGGCTGCATGTTTTGAAATATAAAATTAACATATTATTTATTATTTTCTATCTGGTCAATAAATTCCGCTTAATTAAAAATCCAAACTTTACTTTAAAATGTGTAAATTTAAAATTATGATTTTTTTAAATCAAATAAATTGCTCCCCCTTCCTCTTACAAATAAATTTCTGAACCACCGCTTAACAAAGCGGCAAAACAAATGCAATGTAGCTGACAGGGGGTTGGGCAAAAATGAAAATTTACTTAACAAATGAAAATAAATAATAAAAAAAAAAAAAACAAAAAAACAAAAAAAACAACAACAATGTTTTCCTTTTTTTTTTAAAGTAATTTCTACGAATAATGTCATACTTTTTGTATCAATGGATCAGTGTTAGAGATGCATGATATTTTTTTTAACCGAAAAAGATAAAATGCTGGCACGTAGTGTTGAGGGGCTGTCCCTTTTCGAATCAAGGTAATTTATTACTGTATTGGTAAACTCTGATTGTAAAATAAAGTTTAAATCTACCCAACACCCCTTCCCTCTACCTGCTATAAGATTTTGGAGTTTGGACAGTTTTCCTTTTTTATGTCAAAGATGTTTAAGCGGGTTGTAGTTGTCACTTTTTGTTATGCTTCCTACTATCAAAAACAATCTATGTCCTTAAAAAGTTATCGACAATTTATCAAAATTTTCTTATTGGTGACTTGCGTGGGTGTTCAAGTCAGTGAAATAATCCCATTGAACCCTAATTGAAAAACATGTTAAACAAATAAAATTTGATTTTGGTTTAATCAAAAGGTATGTAAGAGATCTTTAAATAGCCTAAAGATGTTATAATTTATCTCAAGTTTTATTTATTTTTGTTATTTTGCTAACGTAATTTAACCATTACAAAATCTAGTAACCGATGAAAACAAGCATTGATCCATGGAAAAGAATTTCGAAATGGAGAGGGATGTAAAGATATATATACCGGGGTATTTTGTCAATTGTGCAGACTATCAACAGACCACAGGTGATGATGCGTGCAACTTGGATATTTTTGGCTGTTTTGGCCATTGCTGCAGCCCGTACTTTAAAGGTAAAACCGCAAGGGTATCTTAATTCTTTTTTTATTAAAATTATTTGCAGATGAATTGGTGATTGCATTTTTAAGCAAAAATTCCAAATAGGCTCCATGCTTAACACTTTTTTTTTTATTTTGTAACTCTTTTATTTCATTGTTTAGCTATTTGAATCACTAATGCATGTAATTGTAGAATTTTACGTCAATTTCTAGCAAGTTAAACCGATGTTTAGCAATGCTTCGATATATTTTAGGCATTTATGTGCGTGTTTCTATCTTTTCTTTATCTTTAAAAGTTGTGCTAAGAAGCATGATTAACATTCATAATGAGTTCGTACAATAATCACTATATCTAGATTGCTTAATTCTACTTGACAAAGTGCACTCCAAATTAAATGTCGAGCAACGAGCCGCTTTACCTATCGTAAATACTTTGTATTGCTAAGATTGAACGGTAAAATATTGGAACTTAATATCAAGTATTTCCCATCAATAAAAAATAAGAATTTCATAAAATCAATTACACAGATGCAATAGAAACCAAAAAGAAATCAAAATGTTTTTTCACGATGCTGTTGAAATTGCCAGTATATGCGTAGGCAATTGTTGACTAAGGTAAAATGCATATACATCTAAAAGAATTTGTGTTCTGGTAAACTGTTAAATGCCGTCCTAGAATTTTGATTATAGCTTCAATTCAATGTACATGTGTATACATGTATATGCCAATCTGAAAGCGTTAAATAGCGTAATGCAACATATTATAGATCAAGGACTTCTTAAATTGAATATAAATCCCTAAAGAAAGCTATCCTCTTGCTGGTGAACTGCAGCTCTCCGAGAAAAAAAAATAATGCAAGAGCGTAGAACAATGTCACCAATGAAATAAATTATGCACAAGAGTAGGCGCCGAGGTTTCGATTTATCTCTCCGAATTAATCCAATTTAATGAGATAGCTAGCTACAGATCTGCAGCTAATCATTCTTAAAACTTACAACGAACGTTTTAATCTTTATAAGTGAGCAAGTAAATTATTTATAATAGAGACATGTATACGTATTGTTACAGTAATACAATATATTTTACAACAATAAGCTAAGTTTTTAAACTCGGCCCAAAGGACCTATATATTATATATAAGTCACTGTTAGTATTTTAACAATTTATATATACAAAGGCACATAATGAAGATAAATGATATTAGAATGTTCTTTTTGTGAAATTCTGGCGAGTTTTAAAAGCTTCAAATATAAAGTTTGCAGAATGTCTGGGAGATTTACATAAAATATCTGAAAAGAATGTATCATCTAAAGACATATTAGACATATTATTAAATCTTTTTTTACGAAACACATTTTATAAAACACGAAAAAAGTACTTTTTTTTAGACTACAAAATAGTTTTACGTCACGGAAAGAATATTGCATCATGTTGCGTCTCAAACAAAAAGCGGCCACGGTCTAAAATTTCATGAGAAAGAAAACAACAAACAATTGATACCAGTTATCTAATAATCAGCGAAATAAACATGACTAGCCATTAAACCGTTTACTTAATTGTTGATTTGAAAACTTGCTGCAACACCTTACTTTCTTACATAATCATTTAAATGTCTTACAAAAATAATGAAAATATCCCAACAAACATTAATGAGAAAAGGAAATACTGAGTATGCAGATATTCGGAAAAGGTTTTTTTTGTAAAAATTTTGCAATACTTTTTAGTTTATAGAATATTCTAATACAATGCATTTGTATTTTAGTTCTTTTGTCAAATTATACATCGTGTAAAAAAATGTAGTGTCATTGCAAAATTCAATAGCTCTCCATTTCATGCAAAAAGCATACAGTTTTAATACCTTTGCAATATAATAACATAGCTTCAATTTTATTGCAAAAGAATACATTTTTAGGTACCTGTAAATAAGGAAAAATTAAAAGAAAATCATTTTCTCTAAATGTTTGAATTTTCCTCTCCTGTTGTTTTTAAGGGGTTGCAAATGGCTACTTGGAATATGACCGTCCCGAGGACTTCAAACTACATAAATTTAGCTTTAATCATATATTAAAATGTATATGAAATGACAAATTGATGAAACATTATAACGAATGTACACATTCGTGTATAAGTCAATTTGCTTACCTAAAATGAATCATGAGGAAAAAATGCAACTTCTTTTAGAATGTTCGTTTTGACTTGAATGAATGCAATTAGATTTGTTTTGAATTTCCATTTTTTTCTTGTCTTTTTTTCGAGAAATAAAATAAATGCAGTAGTCTTGATAAGATTTTTTTTTAGCATTTTGTGTTTAAAATACATGTCATAAAGTGATATATAGGAATTTAACATGATATTTTCCCATTTTCAATAACTTCATAATAATATGAAAATTTCAATACTTACATGAATCAGATACTCATTTAACATAAAAGAATATAATCCACGTGATATTCATGATTTAACAATGTAGTTGGGCAGGCAAACACTGATCTACTACATGTATATCATCCCCTTTTGGGTTTTACTGTATGGGGAATATTTTACTTGGGGGAATTTTTTCTCGATGATCCCCTGTATTTTTGAGCATGATAATTTCCTATTCCATGTCTTTTTTTTTTTTACAGAAACGGGACGATGGAGATGAGGACCATTGGGTTTCGGCGTTTCTAGCTGGCATGAATAGTAAGACAACCCTTCTAAGTCCTTGCAATGCAAATATAGCACTAAAAAATCAATTTTATATAAATTATCCTACCGTTGTTGTAAAACAACATTTAATCTGCTTTATAGATGACTACACGGATGCCCAAAAAGAAGAATTTTTGCGGAATATTGCTAACGATTTGAAACACTTCCTTGGTGTGTTAGACAAAGCCGTCAAAGGCGGTAAGATGTGTTTACGAAACACTTGATTGTAAAACATGTAAGATGTATAAAGAAAACGCTCAGTCACTGTAAAAGGGTTTATTTCTTAATTATAAAAAAACTGAAATTTTACAAGGCATACAGTTTTATTGTCGCAATGAGTAAACTTCTGCAAAGCGTATTCCAAGTTGCTAATTTTTTTTATTAATGTTTTTCATTTACAGAAAATGCTGAACAAAACAAGAATGACCTTGTCAACATGCTGTCAGGAGCTACACATCTTGTAAAGATGCACGAACAAAAGGGTACATACATCAATTGAGCTATATTTATTAATGACTGTTTCCTTTATGGTTTTTCCTGCAATAAAAAATATCGCACTTTAATTTTTTTCAGCTGAAGAAGGTCACGTTATGATTCCACCAAAACCAGTTACCATCCCGGCCGGTTGTACTAGGGGTATTTATCACTTGAATTTCATGTGTGCTTTTAAATCAGAACCTTAAAAATTTCAAGCAATGACCATTTATATAGTAAAAAAACGAAAAGATTGAAAGAAATTAAGATATTTTAAATCTTATTGCAAAAATGAAACATCTTCTCGCCACAGCAAGAAAATGGTAATGTTCGAATCGCGTCCCGCCATCGTACAATAAAGATTAAACTCGCACTTTGCTTTCAGCTGATGTCGAGGCTCTCGGGGAGTGCGATGCAATGGTCAGACGTGTATTAGAGTGCATTCAGGGAGGAGCAAGAGCTATGGTTGCCAGCCTGGGAGACACATCTATGTCCTGTACGAGTTTTAGAATTCTTTACTTTTGGTTAATTTGCGCATTCTTTACTAAAAAGTCTTGAATCTTTTGTCCAGTATGCAGTTAAGATCGTTTAATAGTTCTCCGATCATATTTTGCAGCAAGATAATATAATCCTGTCTAAACAGTAAAATTGTTAGAGAAGGAATTGATTTTGAGTTTAATTGCAGTTGAAGACAGAGTTGGCGAAATGAAATCATTTATTAATAAAGTTGTTCAAGAGCTCGATGACATCAAAATGTTGTTTGGTAAGTAATTTCGTATAAAATAGAGTTAACTAAATAAAGGTTAATTAAAAAAAATATATATATAATGAGTCTAACAAGATGTTTCCTTATTATTGTTGTTCAGATTCTGAAATACAGAGCTTGTTATTTATTATTCAGTACAAAATATATTTACAAAGACTTATAATAATGGTATTCTTGTTGAATTTCAGGACATTGTTCCAAGGTAAGAATCAAATTATAAACCTACTAGTAGATAGAATCTCCATTCCCACTACCATCCAAAACAAATTCTGATGCTAATTAACTAAAAATGCATAAAAACTCATGAAAAATGACAACCGTCTTGTATAAATTTTTATATACCTTCCCAATTTTATTCATTATGTATTTTTTGTAGCCATACACCCCAGAACACTGGGTAGAAGCATGGAAATTGACTGATGCAGGTATTTGATAAAACATTTTGTAAAGAAAGAAAAAAGGTCTAAATTATTTCATATACAGGGTATTTCAGAAATCAAGCAACCAATTAATTTCCTTACTTTAATGATATGCAAACAGAAAGATATGAAAGTTTTAAATAAAATTATATTTAAAAATCTAAATTCTTTTAAATACTAATGACATAAATGTTAGCTAATAATTCTAATTTAGATTGATTATTAGTTATGATGTAATATGTCATGTGATTTTGAATTACAAATCGTAGATTTGAGCAACCCTGACGACGTAGAAGCGAAATTCAAGGACTTGGGAACAAAAATTTACAATGATGTAAAGGAAATAAGGGATAACCTGGACATTCTCTTGAGCGGAGGTACGTCACTTGAACGTCGCAAATTCATTTAAGTAATGTTCATATGAAACATTTATTTATTATCGGGTAAATCTTTAGTCCGAAAAAAAATACATAAATGTCCCTGAATCCCTGAGTGAAGGAAGTGGTATAAAAAAAAACCCACTTCCTCTTGATTTCATTGTAGCTGGCACTGAACAGGAGTTCAGGAAGGCTGAACGACATCTTGCAGCTGCCGTTGCATTGGCTGAATTTCACGAGAAGGAAGGTATGTGTTTGCAAACTAACACGTATTAGATCTTTAGAAATAATATTGCTTTAAAATCAAAAACAATTGAAAAACATCTAGACTTCTTATCTTTCATAATGAAAAGAATGAAATCAATCTGCGCTATCTTAGTCTGAAAATAGAAGAGATATTAATGCTTTAGGCCTATGGGAAAAAAAAATTGTGACAAGATTTGTCATGTTACCTCAATGTCTATTTCAGGCGCTGGCTCTGTTCAACCAGACAACGTTCCCATTGACGCTGATTGTACAAAAGGTAAGGAAGAGGCAAGGTATAAATAAAAAAAACATGTTTAGCATAGTTTTAGTTTTTAGACTTATCCCAAGTGTTGATTTTTTTGGTCCTTTGAAACAAAGCCTTGGAATACTTTATTTTGGGGATGTAAAATTGTTTTTCTGGTTTTCGACAAAGAGGAGGCTCAATGGGGGCCGCCAGAGAAACAAAAAAATTCAAAAATGGTCATTTTCGCTTAATTCGATTGCTGAAATATTGCTGAAATATTGCCGACTGGGCGTCAAACACAAAAAAACTTTATGGGCAATTTAAGATTGAATTTAAGAATATGTTCATTGTTGTATCTTATTATAGATTGAATCTGGGAACCGTATGCTAAAACCCTCCAAACGTCATTAATTAAATTAAGTTATTCTTATGAAATTGTTGAATTTACTATGCTTGAAAATATTAAACTGACATTTTGTGAGTATCTATGCGAAAATAGTTAAAAAATTTATAGTTCCTATACACCAAGATTTGAATAGAATGTAACTGAAGCAATATAAATGCACATTGTAGCAAAAGAGGTATTCAATGTATTTGCCATTTCAAATGAAAAGAAAATTCTTGAAATGAAAACATTATTTTACACATTTCTTTAAGTGTAAAATTGCATTATTTCTGCTGTAGATGAAATCAACAGTCTGGACAATTGTGGCGAAAAATACTTCCGAGTTGGAACATGCATGAGAAGAGTCGTGGATAGACTTATTCAAAGAATGGAAAACCACAATAGAGATTGTATGTTTTCCAATTACAAAATGTATCTTTCTCTATAAAGAAAATAATGAGTTGTTAAATATAAAGCTTCATTGGTTCGATGTCTTATTTGAGTTATTTCTATTACACATGTATTGTAGTAGAAAATACAAAAAATATAGAACTAGATTAAAGTATATATGTTTATGAGATCAAAGATATATGGAATATAGTAATACATACTATTTTCTTGTTTCTTTGGAACAGTTTGTCTATAAAGAGGAAAATCACATTTCTCACTGGAATTCAAATATAAAGTGATATTGAATCATCAACGATATATTATTTTAGATCTTGCACTGGTTAAATACACGAAGGGTGTCGTTATGAATGTTGCCAAAGTTCCAAAACTCCTACAAGAGATTGAGAGCAAGTATCTAAAATAAGAGAAAACGTATACTTTCGACAAATAAAAATCAATTTAATGAAAATTTTATTTTAATGTCCATTAATTTAAACATTTATATTTACTGATTGTTTGCTAATTGATTTTATTGATTAATTTTTAGGTTCCTGTTCACAAGTGAGTAATGAAAGCTAGATATATCAAAAAATTATATTGATTTTATTTCTCTTTTGGAATGAAGAATCTCAAATTTTGGAATTATAATGTAGTATCAGACTCACAATAAAAAAAAATGTCTTTGAAAGGTACCCTTATCACTCTCCTTCTCCCCACATACACTATGCATACTGTGTTGTAAAAATCTACAAGTACATGTTACCTATTGACATAAAAGTAATTGAGAAAGCGTACATGGTACATTAATATGAACAATGAAATTACAAATCCATTATCCTATGGAAACATTAAATTGATAATATAATAAATATATTTTAAAAATATATTTAATTTAAAAACTTCAGAATGTTGATGGATCACACCTTCTTTGCATTTATCAATACACTCCATATTTTAACATACATGTAACTATTGAAACACCACTCTTACAGTTGGACATTCAACACTGGGAAAAGGCCTGGATGATTACTGAGGAAGGTACTAAAAAAATACAAATCGTTTTTAATTTTTGAAATTGCTTCTTTTATTATATTTACAAGGATTTTAATTTGATTTGTCACATTTTCTCCAGAACTAAAAGACCCAGCAAATATGGAAAAGTTTAAGCAGTTGGGAATGAGAATTCATGGTGATATGGTGAATATCCGCGATAACTTGGCCGCACTTCTGAGTGGAGGTAAGTTGACATAAAGTCAAAAAACCTGTTGATTTCCTTTGTGCGAAATTTACATGTTTACATGTTACCTGTTATTATTCCAAATTTTATTTATACATTATGCAGCTCGACTTTTTAAATTCACAGTATATGTATATTACTTTAATAAAGTTCTCTAAAAAAATTATTGATTTTTAAAAGTACCGCAATAACGAATGTGTAGAATTCGATATATATACCTTCTTTAAATCAAGACCACATTCCAATCAGAGAATTTTTTATGTAGATTATGAAGCAATATGATATATAGGGTTAATTGGAATTTTATTTTCAATAGAAGGAGGTGACTCTGAATTAGCTCTGAAACATCTGGACGCTGCCGTCAAGCTTGCTGAACTTCATGAACAAAAAGGTTAGACGTGTTCCCAATTCCCTGTGCATTTTATTTCTTTGATAAAGTCAGTACATTTCAATAAATCAAAACATGATATACGTATAAAATATTTACTTTTAGGTGGGCAGTCCATTACACCATCGGTTCTTCCAATTGCATCTGGATGCACAAAGGGTGAGTCTATGGAAATAAATATTAATTACTAGATGTTGTTTACTGATAAAAAAAAAGCAAGACAGTGTACCTTATTTTAGAAATAAATATCAGAAAATTTGATTTACAAACTGATTTACAAATATTTTCTAGAGCATGGCTTGTAAAACATTTTTATTTTAGAGGTATTACAGAGGTTTTTATTTTTTTTGTAGATGAAGTTCTTGCTTTGGATGGATGTGAAAAACGAGCCATCAGAATTGGAACTTGTATTAAAGACACTGTTGACAGCGTCATCCATCAAATGAGAACAAACACTAATGGTAAGGAGCTTGTTTTTATAATAAATTAACTTAATACAAAATAATTCAAAATCTAAAAAGGCAGTCTTTATGACTAGTTTATGAAGAAAAAATGTTCAACCCAGTATACTTTTAAATTTTGATCAAAAGGAAAGTAAAAATATACAATGAAAATAAACAAAATTAATATAATTATCATTAATAAAACAGCAACAATACCAACAAACAAAATCAATATATTAATAATGAGTCAAAGTTCGAACTATGATGTCAGACTTATAAAATGAATTACGATTTTTTTTTCAGTGGTTGAGATTGCCATGTTTACAAAGGGATCTGTTCTAAATATTGCCAACGCAGATGCCATTGTGAAAGACGTGATAGGTGAATATTGATCAATAAATTTTCAAAATCTTTTTTTTTTTTAAATAAATTTAAATATCCTGCATCACAACTGTCATATTATCGACTGTTTTCAATACCAGTGCATTAACGCTTTATTCAATTTTTTGAAATGTTTTCAAAATCTTTAAAATTGTAAAGTTTTCTTATTGTATTGTATTTTTGTAGCGGGTTGTGAAAGTGAGCACAAAGAAAATGACAAGAAAAGAGAACTTGTTGATCTCCTGAGAAGATTTCTGCAGAACTAAACCCAAAACTTAACCATGTTACCATAGAAATGCCAGACCACAAACCCGAACTGCCACTCTTTAATTGTAAATGTCCATAGCTTAATATCATACCTACCTCATGTTCGAACATGTTATTCAATTGTCTCATTAATAAAATTGAATTGATATTTCAAAACCATTTACAGTTTTTGTCAGTTTTATGCTTGAAATTACGATGATCATGATCAATAGTCAAGGTCAAAAATCCATTCAAATAATACAATTTTGCAGCAGAGAAAACACGGTCCTCTGAAAATACTAGAAGGATCTGGTGCATTAAGGCGTAAACATATCCTGTTGACGAGTCGCACGCCAAATGCTCTTTGTCAAAATTTAAAATGCAGAAAAATTCATACACAATTAAGTCGGAAGCTTATGGTCGTACAATTTGTATTGGAATCGTCAGTCA
Source organism: Saccostrea glomerata (assembly GCA_003671525.1). Classification (NCBI taxonomy): domain Eukaryota; kingdom Metazoa; phylum Mollusca; class Bivalvia; order Ostreida; family Ostreidae; genus Saccostrea; species Saccostrea glomerata. Next base: position 4,090,123 of record PRKT01000010.1, on the reverse strand, counting down.
ATATTTTACCTAGATTGTATTTGCTACAAGGTCATTGTAATAATCAAAGAATTTTTGAAGTGTTGAGTTGATTGTCTTTGGTCATCAACTTATATGTCAGTAGCTTTTTATTTGTTAAACGTTTGATTCGTTTTAGAATCCGTAGAGTACGCTTTTGCGTATAAAATCAACTGAGAGTGAAACACATTTTTTAACTTCAGAATAAATTATACTTCTTGGCCTGGCCCCCACTTTTTTCCCAACATTACTGTTACTATTGAAAATGTTCATTGAAAGATTGGGTGCCCCCCCCCCCCCCCC
>PRKT01000010.1:4054828-4088748 GCA_003671525.1 Saccostrea glomerata | reverse complement strand
TTTTTTGCTTGTCAACTTTTTTTAGGTAAGTAAAAAAAAAAACTTCTCAGGTTGGCCCCCCCACTTTCAAAAACGATGCTACGTGCCTGCGCACAAGACTGGACTTCGGATAATTTAAGATCTGAGGTATGTAAGAAAGCCAAAGCGATTAGTTGTAGGAGTAAGATTAAACGAAATATATTGATAAATAAAGTAAAGAAATTTCAAAGCATCAGTGTCGATCTTAACATTCTCTGAATATGAGTTGTTTTTCTTCGGCTTTTACAAAATTATCAGGCGAGCATATATGCTGATTGGTCACATCATAAAACCAAAAACTAGAATGTAATACCGGTATGATATCATTCTTCATATCACCTTGCAGTTTCACTTTGTTTTGTTTTGATTTTCAGGCAACAACTTAAAAATAATAAGAGTCGTCAGTTGAGAATATTTGCGACTGAGTTCTTATTATATGAGTATGAGCAGGTGACATAACTTTTGATTAAACACTCATATCTGTTTTAATCATTTTATAAAGGGGGTAAAAGTTTGTAAATTTTTGTATTATTGATCGTTCTTTTTAATGCAAGAAATCTTTTATACAGAGCCAAACTTAATCTAACTAGATTGTATAAAACTACAATGAATGATAAGTTTTCATGAGAAAATCTAATGAAAAATATTTTGGAGGGTCATGCTTCTGTCAAGTTTCTACCTATAGGATAATCAAGGACCGACTATCTAAAATTTCATCACAATTACAAGTTGCAGTTGAATTTTTTTTATCTTTCATATATATTAAAGTAGATGTATAAGAGTTGTCGTTCCTTCGACATATTTTTTTTTTCAGATCAACAATGTCATCATACGACCCGCAATGGTTAGGGCGTTTGCTTTAAAGTCGCAGAAAGTAGTTAATTCATACGTTTCCGGGTTTGATTCAATTGTGGGACGTGGAGACCGGTCCTTCGGATGAGACCGTATAAATTGAGGTCCCTTGTCGCAGTGTGTGCTTGCATCCGGCAAGTGCTGGCGTCTTCATATGAGTGAAAAATTCTCAAGAAGGACCTTAAACAACGACCAATCAATCATGATCAGTGAATCAAAGAATATAGTTGAAGAAATTTCTTTCTAGAATGTCACAAATAGGAGGATATTATTTACAATATTTATTATAACCCAAAATTGAAAAACACGGGAGTTGGAACACTTGAAATTACTCACAAAAAAAACAACAACATAAAAACTTACGACTTTTCACCTTAATATATGTATACAACTACTCAGTATTCCCTACAATATTTCCATTTGTAATTTTTCTCTCTGTGATAACTCTTTGAAAGTTAGCGGAGTTAATTTCTTGATAATTCTGCCGGAATGTAAATTAGTCAGGTCAATAGGTCAGGAGATAAGGGGGCCTTATATGCATGCAAATCTCGTGCGCATCTGTTTCTGATTCTGACGCTAAGGAGGCCAAAATTAATATGCATGAAAATCTCGTGCGACTGTCGTTGTGTTTGACGTCAGTGAGCGAGATCTATTGAAATTGGGATGGGAATACTAGTGTAATTCAAATCTATCTCTATATTTTAAAGTCTAAATCTACAATTTTATTTCACAATGAAATGGAAATATAAGGAATCACTGTCTAGTTAGTATAGTATTCCAAGGACATCAACAATAGTGGAAAACATGGGATAATTTATGCATAACGGGCTTCGCCCGTTATGCAAATTATCCCATGTTTCCCACTATTGTTGATGCCCTGGCATACTATACTAACTAGACAGTGATTCTTTAAATAAATTAAAGTCCACGTTTTCTGATAGCATCGACAGCTTTTTTTCAATAAACATGAAACTCGTAAATACTTATTGTGTCATTGGTCATTTGCAAAATTACTTTGTTAAAAATCTGATTGTACACACAGTACTCTGAAGTTGATATTAAAAAGATGCTCGAGTTTCTGATCGACAATATCTTTGTAAATGGAGACAAGGGCTTCCAACAATCTATTGGAATTTTCATGGGTGTCAATTGCGCCCCATTATTATTAGACCTATTCTTGTATTCATATGAAACAGAATTTGTTCTAAATTCTTGAAAAGAAGATACATGTATATATACATTTTAATATATCGACGACGTATAGACAATAAACATAGTTCTCCATTCTTATGTCGATACAATATACGTACATCTCGATGAGCTTTAAATAAAAGATACAACAGAGTCTGACACTTCTATTTCATATTTTGTGGATATTTTTCAAGAAAAAAAAACACGTTAATGGTTATCTTAAAACAGCGCATTATGATAAACGTAATGACTTTAACTTATCAATTGTCAACTTCTGTTACTCATGCAGTAATATACCATTGTCGCCTGCACACTGAGTTCATATCTCTCAGCTGTTTTGATTCAAGGATGTTCTACGTATGAACAATTTATAAATCGAGGTAAGTTATTGACTAGTAAGTAAATGAAACAAAAATATTAATAGCATTCTCATCTAAAGTGAAACAATGATCGTTACAATGACCGTGTCAGCTAATACAATTTATCATTTAGTCAAATGCCGACTAAACTTTTTCATACTGATTGTTAGGCCATTATTTACACACCGAGTTGTCAACGAATTTTCTCCCGAACATGACAAGGAGCACAAGGCGGGTGTGACCTGTCGGCAGGGGATGTTCACTCTTTTATGGCGCCTGATCCCACCTCTGATGTTTTGGAAATTCTTGTTAGCTCCGCTCTTATCTTAAAAGGATTAATATACTTTTGAGCTCGATGACTGTTCGTTATCTCCATTATTTTCTGAATTCTAACTGAAATTTTTGATAAATTAACAAATAAATAATACAGTGTGTTCTAATTACTCAGCAGTATTTTAAAATTACTTTTTTATTAATTCGGTAAATTTAATTAGAGTTTCGTTTATTATATTACGCATTAAAATGATGGGAACGATTCCTAACAAATCAAACATCTCACAATTTACTTTTAATATGCGTTACAATGATCTTTCTTAATTTTTTAGTTGCTACTAATTTTAACACTAGTATTTTTCTTTAATTTTTAGTGTTTGCCTATCTCAGGGGCGTAGTATCAGGGGGGGCCAGGCCCCCCCACTTTTTCTCCCGACATTACCTTTACTATAGAAAATGTTTACTGAAAGGAAGGTTGGCCCCCCCACATTTCCTTTGCTTGTCAACTATTTCAGGTAAGTAAAAAAAAAATTTGTCAGGTTGGCCCCCCCACTTCCAAAAACGATGCTACGCGCCTGTATCTAAATATAATACTTTGTTTCTTTGATAATATACTAGTAGATAATTTCTACCAGGGAAAATCAGTATTATAATTAGTATAAAAAATATTCATTCATTTTTTAAAGGATAGTCAAACAGTAAAAGGTAGAAAGAAATTCAAGCTTAGCTGAGGTAAAGGTTTCCGTATAGCGTAAATTCAAGTGTCGCCTGTGTGATGCTGTAGTTAGAACCTCTGCTTAAGTATCAGTCACATTATCCAGCGATGGGGTATACGATGAGATCCCAATGCGTTTTTTTTAAATGGCTTGGTTGCCGGCCGGACACCTATAGTAATCGCACGGTGACTGAGGCCATTTGGCGAATCGGTGGGGGTCATCGGTAGAAAATAAGTTGTAGTTAAAAATCAGCGATGTCTCCACCGATGCCCCACATCACTCCTCATCGGCAACCCATCATTAACACATCTTTCATGGATTGGCCGATGTATGGCCGAGCATCGTCAAGTGTCTGTTGAATCTGAGGTCATCGGGAGGTTGAGTGGTGAGCAACAGCTCATCGGTCGATGTTCGACCAAACATTGGCCCATAGTCGACCGACGAACGAACAATGTTCACCAATATATGAGCGATGTAATATACATCGGCCGATTACCCAGGAACATCGTTTTATGATTAGCAATGTATCGCTAGGCCTTTGTAAGTCCGGTCGGCAAACACGCTATTTGTATCAAAAAACGCATTGGTTGCCCATCGTATATCCCATCGCTGGATAATGTGACTGATACTTTAAGGACTACAAGGCCGATGTGGACTGATGTTGGTACATCGCTCTCACCACGGATTAACACCGGTCTACGACCATCGGCCGGGAAATGTGACTAAGGCATTAGAATCGCGTAGTCAGGAGTTCATTCTTAGTTCGCAGTTGCGAATACCACTGCGTAACGTGAAGATCGGTCCTTCGGATAGGGCCATATATAAACCAATGTTGCAGTAGATGCTGGCACAGAAAATCCCTTACTGTTCGATTTGTAATTCTCGGCGTTAAACAAACACACAAACGTAAGTTATAGTTGATCTCCAAAATACCGGTATATATATCATGCATTCAAGACTTAACTCCTTCAACTTTTGGAACCATTATTGCTACTGATTTGCATTACTTTAAACGTTAATCATAGCACCCTGAACATGTCCAAAATTGCTATATAGAAATATTATGGCCAGTTTCGTGGCAGATGAAAATTTGATAGCTGTCTTCGCACGTTATTTTGATAAACGTAAGCCATGGCTTATTTCTTTTCACAATATAATTTTAAGATACTGGTAAAAAAAACACGCCCTCAATTATTCCTCGATCGTAAATGAAATTACAATTGATGGTATACGCAGTCAATAATACCTAGAGATGGTTACAGCTTTAATCAAAAAGATATTGCAAATGAAAAAAGCATATACATAATTCATATTCTTGGCTATAAACTAAAAATGGATACTGAACCGTTTTTTTTATTAATTAAAGCATTACATTGTTATTACAACTAAAACAATTATTCATAATAATTCATATATTTATTTGTAAGTATTATAATTTCGAACATGGTTTTAATTAACATATACTAGGTAGTATATACACCACACTGATTCTGTGCGATATGATAGTGCGAGTATACTCGAATCACGAGGAATCCACTTACAGCAGAAGAAGAATGACGTCGCAAAATCTCATTTCATTGAACTTTGAAAACCCTAAAAGTGGTTCTGTAAGTTTTGAATCAATGAAAAAAAAATCAAAAGGCATGAATTATAATTGCCTCTTATAGTGGACAAACCGAAGGCTTATATATATATATATTTGCATACCCACTGCTCTCTCCCACTATGAGCATGTAGCCATCAACTGCGTTCATAGCACTATAGACGCAACTTCTTCCACTATGACAGCAAGTGCTCTATCTAACTCGTGTAGAACAAGCTCTACTACACTTATATACCGTGTTGAGAAGTATATATATGAAATGTTTCGTAAAAGGACTAAATATAAGTTTTTAATAATATTTTTTGGAAAAAAAGGAATTCAGAACAATTTGAAATTGCCGTTTGATATCTTTAAAAATTTAATTTTGGTCAAAGTATTTAATTGTAAAATAAAACTTTTAAAAAATTGAATAGAACTCCATATTTTCATTTTTTCGTATCATGCATACTTGTACAAAGAACGATAACTCTTCAAACTTGGGTAATAACATTCAAAAAGAGAAAATTTCTTTAACTAGTAGATCTATATCTATTTCAAGAAAAAATAAATAAAGTACCCAAAAAATCACAGAAAAGCATACTGGAGTAATAATCATAATAAAAGCATTCTCATTTTTGTCATAGTGTTAAATTATTGATTTTTGTCAGAGGATTTCAATAACGTTGATCGATGACGTCACGACTGCATCAAAACAAAAATTAAGAGAATGTGATGACGGCGCTGCTTGTATCCAGATAACTGTGTTTGAGAGGGAAATACTTTATGAATTGTGATTTATTAGAGAAAAGGAGTATTGATCAGGTGTATTGATTTTAAAGCCGTATGGTTTTCTTTACTGAAGACAGAAGAAGCTGCGTCCTTATGTAAGTCAGGATTTCCTCTGATATTCTTGTCAACATCAAAGAATGCAAATATAAGTAATAAACAACGATTATTTAGTGAACATGGCGTAATGAATAGCAATAGCTCTGCTGGCATATTTTCCATGATGCGCTAGCGCGCATCATGGAATATGCCAGCAGAGCAATTGCTATTCATAACGCCATGTTCACTAAATAACGTTGTTTATTTCTTAAATGGATCATATCAGTCCGAGTGACCCCATATAAGAACAGTGACTGAAGGCTAATCAAATCATTAATTTCTAGCATATTAATTGTATAAAATTGAATTGATTAATAACTTTTGAACGGTATTAAAAAGTTACTCTCGGTTTGATATCATGTTCGGTTTTTGCACGTTGGTCTGATTCGTGGTTTTTGGGCCAGTCGTTAATATGAAGCACTTGTATTATATAACGCATAATCGATGTAATTACGACTAAGTATTTAATAAATCTTTACAACATTGATTTCATAAGAAATGAAAAAGAATTTGTCAACATATGATGCACAATGAAACGTTAACTTATTATTACATTATCTGATATCGAGTTAGTGGAATGCGTCTGAGTTTTGTTATCACAGGCCAATAATTTCCCACTAGACACTCCCAATCTATAGATAAACAGTATGAAAAGATATGTAAATAGTCTTAACTATGGTCCTAATGTTCCTGCTGACGCTTCTAATGCCCTTCATACATAATTGGGGGAAAAAAGCTTTGTTTACTTATTGCACTCCACTCTACTTTCGATAGACAAAACTATCTTGGAACTTAGTACAGAAAGATAACAATTAATCAGTTTAAACACTGGAAGATGACTTGTTTTGCGTGTCCTTACTTGAAGCAGATCCTCGACTCTTGCAACTGAAAGAGAAACCAGAGTGATAAATTTGACTTAATGGACCAGTGTCACATGGTTTTACAATAATTGATTCACTCTAGCTACTAAAGAATTCAGAATGTGCTTTGATTGGAATTAAAGTGTCATATCTTAACACGCTTAAGGCTTTTACCCAGCATTATCCATTAATAAATGTCTCAATACTAGAAAATAACTTAAGATTTTTTTATCTTCCAAAAGTTTAAATGACAATTTTGAATCAGAATCACAAAAAGGACAAATATTTGGTTTTAAAGATGTCACTTCATGTTAAGAAGCCTCTAATTTAGTGAAGTCAAATGCTTAGTTAAGCTTGGTTTTTGATACAAAATTCGAAGACCCAAAAGCGCTTAAAAAAGGATAACTATAAGTGACTGCATGTTTAGAAAAATAATCAATTTTTCCACAATATAAAGATTTTCATTCACTAAATACACGTGTACTTATTACAATTAACATCTCACTTAAAGATCAATTAAAAGCAAAATAAAGAGTATTTTTCTCATATATCTGGGTTTAAAAGATGTGCCATTTGACCCTAAAAATATTAAATACATGAATTATTTTTCTGACAACCTTGACAAATATTTTTTCTAACCTGATATGTACTATTTTTATCAAAACACAATGAATCCCACTCCCCAATAGTTGAACTGCTAAACCTATTAAATTCGTACGAAGTATGAATTAAAATATTTATACTTGCTGAACGCAAATGGTCGTCTGCAGGCTTTGATACTGATTCAGAAAACAAATTTCAAAAATGAAAAATTCCCTTAGTTCTGGATTCAACTAGTGATCTGTTAAATAGAAATGGCTATTTACTTCTATATGACTAACGAGAGAGCTTCAGGCAGACGTTAAAAGAGTGCTTTATGTGATTAAAATTACAAAATAGAGAAAACGATACTAAATATCTTTCAATTACAAAGACATCACATTACTTTTATTATTGAAATGTAGCATAACAATGACTAATAAAATCTCTATCGTGCATTCCGCATTAAACTCTAAAAAATGGGACATCCTTTCCCGAGGACTTAAATAGTCAGTTTGAATATTCGAGAGGGAAAAAGTACTAGTCCATTTTTTTCTTCAATAGATGGTACATTTAAGATACAGCTTATTATTGCATCCTTCCATTTCGTGTTTCACTCAATAAAAAAAATATAAATTTCTTGTATTTCTCTGTGCACAAAACTAAAATAAGCAGATAACCATTAAATACAAGAGGGTTGCTTTGATTTTTCCAAAGAGGCCGCTAGGTTTTTCTTAAGGAGGAGTTGTCAATATAATAATTGAGAAATGATTCTTTTTAGTAGGTGACTGAAGAGGTTTCAAGAGACGTTAGGATTCTGTAAATCTTCGCCGCAAGCGGATGTGTGATTTTTAAGGGAGCAAGTAGAAACATCATTAGTGATAGAGGAGACCTTTTGAACCTAAATATTTCCAGTAAAATGTATACAAAAAATAGAGAATGTTTAGGAAATCTGTCCCATATGATTATCTATTTGAAAAATAAAAGGTATAGTGTATATGGAACACCAAATTAACATACATGTATATTCAATTACTTGAACCTAATCTTCAAATTTTATCCCAATCTTCAAATAATTGACCTTGGAAGATTGGGATAATTGAAGATATGGGACAATTGAAAAAGTTTTAAATGAATTAAATACGTGTAAATAAAATGTTTAATTCAATTGCACTAATCTTATTTATAAATTAATGTAGCTATATCTAATTCTTGGTATCTGTACCTATCTTCAATTCATTTGGAGATAGATACAATTGACATGAAGAGAGATACAAATACGTGAGATATTTATATTTGAATATTAGTAAATTTGGCTTAACACCATTGCAACTCTCCATTCCACTCAAACACTGAAACAGGAGTGACATCACATGAATTTGCACTATGACATTTGACCTCATGACCCTGAACTTAGAGCTTGATGAAGTTACGAAAAATCTTGGCCGAAACATTTATTAATTTAAAAAAAAAACAATATTGTCAGGTCAACTACTCTGGGGATCTCTTTTGTCTGTCGTGCATCATCAGGCGAATATTAAACATTTCAGCCTTTTTTTCCTATAGAACCGCTGAATCATTTTCATTCAGTGATGGAAAAAGAATTATGAAAAGGGAACATTCAGTTAAGTAGCAGCCCACTGGAGTGTAGTGTAGATGGTAATGATGATCAAATTGGTGATATTCGAGGTTTCCAGTGTTAAATTGGGACTCTTTTTTTTTTTAAAGCTTCTGTGCTTCTTGGTTTATAGGAGGTAAACGCAGTACAAAGGTGATGTGGATCTGGGTTAAGTATTCTAGTACTGGGAAAGACTCTCTCAATTGATCTCGTTTTTTGAAATTTGATCCTGATCTTTATCTTCAACTGAGAAAAAATCCCTTTTAATGGTTATCAAATGTGGTAATCGATTTACTGTAAATAATATATTTAATGGGTAATTGAATTGAATAAAAGAATTCTTAAAGAATAATTAATATACATCTATAATACAAAATTACTTTTACAGTATTTGATGACCAAGTAGACAAGTAAAATATACAATTAAACAGTAGATAAAATACAATATTTTTGTCTTCTTACAATAGATATTCACTCAGGCCAATGTGATAGGGAATAATGATCATAAGATATGATCAAGTACACTTGCCTTGTTAGTCTATATGATGATAATGGCAAATGGAAATGTACTAGCACTAACAAGTTAATAGATACATGATCTTCTTCATGTTTTGTTACTGAGTACCAGAAAAACTATTTTGTTGATCCCTGCTCTCGATTTGGGGCAACCTATCTTCCTCTATCAGTTTTTTTTTCTATTTTGTACCTCTATTGATCCTACACGGTGCAGTTGTACTTGATTGACCGTCGAGGTACTTGAAGCGGTTGTTGGTATGATGGACAGACAGAACAGGACGGACATACAGACAAGTTAGTAACAGTTTGAATAATTTTGTAACAATATGCCATGAATAACTGCACCACAGCCACATAAACACTTTGATAATCTAGCGCTGGCAGAGACATGGGCGTTAAGAATCAAGACATAACGATGAAAATGCATTTCATGACAAACTTTCTTATCAAGGAATATAAAGGATATTCAAGGAAAATGACATTTATTATCTGTACAAATATTTACAGATCATTGCTCCTGGACATTAAATTGTCAGGCTTCTGAAACTTAAATAATGTTGCCATCAGATGCAGTTGGTCGGTTTCGCAGGTCTGGTATGATGTTTCGCGGTTATGAAATTTGCTTTGACAGCAATTTAAGTACAACGGATACAGGCTGAAATCTTGTTATTCCCACACACATAATGTTGATGCATAAAAATCATATTAAGAGAGGTCTTGTTTCAGGTAATATGCATGTTTTATGTGAAAGCCTTAGGTTATGACTTAATTTAAATGTACGATTAAATTTTTGAAAAGCAGGTCTAACTTCAAGGTCACAAGGTCAAAATCATAGCATAGATGGAAAGGTCTTGTCACAGGTAATGTGCAATGTAAAATATGAAAGCCCTATCTCTTCTCATTCAAAAGTTTTGACATATTGTATACCAAGACAAAGAGTAAGCCAAAACTTCAACTGCAAAGGAAATTTGGTGCAGACACACAGATATAAACAAGAGATGTTTGTAAAACACTTATGCCCACTCCCCCAAATTGGAATTTTTCCAAGTCCAAGGGGCATTAATCTGTCAAAAGTGGTGTGATCATACCCAAAACAGAACTTGATCTAGACATTCATTTGATAAATATGTATTTAAATTTAATTTCAAAATGTGTAACTTCTGCGAAGAAAAAATTGAACGGAAACAGCAAATAGTCGAACTTTTCTAAGTCCAAGGGGCATAAATCTGTCAAAAAAAAAATGGCGCAATCGTACCCAAAACAGAACTTGACCTAGATATTCATCTGATAAATCTGTATACTGAATTTAATTTCAATAACCTCTGCGATGAAATTGAACGGAAACCGCAAATATTTGGAGTTTTTCTAAGTCAAAGGGGCATAACTCTGTCAAAAATGGCGCGATCGTACCCAGAACAGAACATCACCTAGATATTTATCTGATAAATCTGTATACCAAATTTCATTTCAGTATATGCAACGGTTGTGATTAAAATGAACGGAAACTAAGTGGACCGACCGACAGCAGCAAAGCAGCTGAAAGGAAGTTGACATTGGATTTGCACAAAAATTAATCTCACCATAATGCATGCCTAGACAAAGAGTTTGCTTTAATTTGAAGCATCAGCTTTGAGTATTTGCTGAGGCGACGAAAATTTGTTACGGACAGACGCACGTACACACACACAAGGGTAAAACAGAATACCCTTATCCTTCGGAGCGGGAGAATAAAAACCAAATAATGGCTATCTAGATACTTGTATATACCTTAACACCGCTTTAAGAAATTGCATATTGGCAATACTGGCATGGTGTTTTTCTATGAACATCGATTCTTGCTAAAACGTGTTGTATAATTAAATAGGATGTGGTATCAATGCAAGATATTGCAGATCACTACCAATTTCATTGAATTCATGCCATTGGAATATTAGATGATTTTTAATGGACAATTATTTCCTTGAAAAAGCCAATTCTTTTTTTCCCTTCTATGGAGCACGTTTATGTATTTAAAACACGTTATTTAAAAAAAGAAGCATGACATAAATATGATTTTTTGAGGAAACAATTCAAACTTCCTTTGAAACAGATTTAAATGAATTATGATTTTAAAATGTTGTTCTGAAAATTATCTGAAAATCTGGTTGTGTTTTTAAAATTTCATATTCAAGAATTATAAAATTTTATTTAATTCATCCTTGACAGGAATGAAGTCTATAATATTAAGAATTTCACATGTGAGTTTCAAGAAAGAAGACAATAATAGGACTTGTCTTTCAAAAGGAAATGTCCTTACATCATTGCTACATGTATGTATATCTCTTAAAGTTTTAATGCCCCGTGATCGAAGATTCGGGGGTATATAGTTTTTGCACTGCCCTTTCGTCTGTCCGTTTGTCTGAAAAACCTTTAACATTGATCATATTTTTGAGTAGGTGGGACTATGTCTTTCAAATATTTCAAAGGTGCATTCCTTGTGACAATAACTTTCTTTGGATACTACCAAATTTGACCTCCTGACTTTGTAGTTTGACCCACTTTTACAATATATTTTTACACTTTAACTTTGGCCATAACATTTGAACAAGAGGTGCAACGGCTTTCACACTTCACATGTGTATTTATTGTGACAAGACCTTACAAAAGGTATAAACATTTTTAACCTTGACCTTAAAGTTCAACCCACTTAAAACTTAAACCTTGGCCATAACTTTTGAACAGTTGAGACTCGGGCTTTCATATTTCACAGGTGTATTCCTTATGACAAGATCTTTCAATTGCATGGTATAAATATTTTTTCACCATAAAGCTTGACCCAGTTTTTAAAAACTTTGACCTTGGCCATAACTTTTGAACAGTTAGGACTAGATCTGTCATATTTCACAGGTGTATTCCTTGTGTGACGGCCTTCCTTTGGGCGTAAACGATTTTGACTAGGCCTTCGAGTTTGATATGCATTTGAGAAAATTCAACCCTCGCCATAAGCTGCCATATTGGGGCATCAGTGTTTCACAAACACATCGTGTTTTGGTTCCTTTAACTGCGTGTTAGCTTAAACGACGTGATGCAGACAAAACTATTCAAACTTTTGAGAGTGCTATTCAAACTACATCTGTGAAATAGGCCTACTGAACATTAACTTCATTGCACGCACTTAATCTGTTTTAATCTGTTAAGTGGCGAAATCGGTTTCTTTGTTAACAAACTATACATATTGTTCCTCGCTTTGTTGCTTAATTTTCAGATTACCAATAGTGTCTAAGTACCTTTTTAATCAGGAAGGGTAGATATCAATACTCAATTTTAAAAGGGAGACCTCGTTGTCATTGATCAAAGTAGGGTAATGATCACCTTAATGGTAAAGGGACATAATGAAAATCGGAAATAATGCGGAATATTGCGGAAAGAGAAAAAAAACGCAAATCGTTTTCGTGATTTCACGGCGCTCCACTGTTTTATAACTTAGGTTTTATTGATCGTTATACGATTGTTCTTTGAAGAGGTTTACCGTTTTAATTCTAACTTTGCATATAATATGCCTGATTTTGGACCATTGTGCAATTTGTATACCAGCATTAGAAATATAATGATAATTATTGACTTTCAAATTGCACAGGAACTTTCTCTCATTAGCTTCACCACATGCAGAAAAATGTTTCATTAATGAACCTAAAATATGCCATTGTTTCATTTGCTGTCATTTTGTTGACATCCCTTCCTCTTCCTGATTTTAAAGGAAATGAACAAAGTTATTTTTATTTTAACAATCCAAAATCTCGATGCCCATTTCTACCCAAAGGCTTTGATCTTGCAAACTACATAATTCAGCTGGATAAAACTGATTTTATTAACATTAATAAGAAATCACCCATATATTTTTCAGGAAGATGTCGACGTCAATTCTAAAAGTACAACAAACTAAATATGTTGTATATCATTGTGTCCCTGTGATCAAATTTCGCGTTACTCCGCTGTGTCGATTTCAATGAATCTTTGATTAAAATTTTTCAGACACTGGACAGAAATTAACTTCAATGTCATATACATGTAGGCACTAGAGTAATATTTCGGAAGTCGATTAGGAATTTTAGTATTTTAAAAAAATCAGAATTCAACAAATATCCACATACTTTAGGGTATTTTAATTTATAATTAAGTGATTATATAGAGCACAGATGTAATGCAAATAAAACCTCTTACACTTTTTTGGTTAAAATTAGTGGTTGAGAACTTGAGAGTAAAGCTGGGCAAGATTGTTCGTGGGTTTGATCTTGATCAGAGAGTTGAAGGTCAGATCCCAAAGTTAACGAAAAGATGAAAAAAATGATTTTGGTCTTCGATGGGAAATGCAATTTAAATCTACTTACTTATGCCCTGCCGGTATGTAATATTCTGAATGTCGCGTCTCGTCACCGCTTCTTAGCAACTGAATTGTTATTTCATATTAATACAATCCAGCTAAAACATAGACACAAATCAGTCTAATGGTCCATGTGTTATTATGTTTCTTTACTCTTAGATTACTTTTACAAGTCCTAACATTATAGTTGAAACCACATTTGCAGAATTCTATAAAAGAAGACTTTTTTTATTCAAACACAGACAAATGATTGCTACCCTTCCTAGCATGAAGTTTCGTAATGAAAATCCCTTTTCTCTCAGCATTTTAGTTTTAAATATCATATCTCTTAGTGTTCCGACAGCCTAAAAGGTTTTTTGTAAAATCATAAAGGACTTTTTCGCAACCAGTGATAAATCATGCCTACGATTTTGATCTTCCTAATAAAGATCGTTGGTCATAATGCTCACCGTAATATATTTTGCTTTGGTTTAAAAAAATAAACAGAAATTTAAATAAAACTCCAATTATCAGTTAGACACACTTAAAAGATCAAGTTTGTGACCTTTTCAATTGATGAAGGTTTTCCGCATTTTTTTTTCTTCTAAACGTTAACGCTGATTTTTTGGTTTATCGGGTGAAGATAAGTTTGCATTTTGTTTCACTTTAATGATTTTAATTCATGGAAATGGGGGCATTTTCAATTTTTAATGAGAACCATGTTACACTTATCGTTTGGAGGCTATTATTGCAAATCCATACGCCTAGAATGCTTGTTAACAAGAAGACTACCTTAATAGACAGAATGTTGCCCAAAATTCATATATTCTGGATTTAGAATTTGCATCCCTATTTTGAATCCACTCTGGCTCCATGCAAATAACTGCCCGAGAGTTTTTTTTTTCTTGAAGACATGCGGTTTTGAATGGTATATGTCAAAAATATAGCATTGCAAGGTTAGGATCCTTTGTGTAATGTTTAATAAGACAATGCACACGAGTTTCAATGTTAAAGGAAATGGAAAAGGATTGTACCATTAAAGAGTTAAAGTCCCAAATGGACTTAAAACTAACAAAACACCAACCAACTTATGTGTCAAGTTTGCTTGCAATGCCTCACTTAGTTCTACAGAAACATGGAAAATAATTCTATATGACCTATTGCTACATGTATCTCTTTTCGTCCGTCGTGCGTTAACATTTGAACATTTTTAGCTTCTTCTCTTCAACCACTCAACCATTTTTAGCATAAAACATCTGTAAAAGGGGAAAAATTGTGAAATTCATGGTCACTGCCCCCCCCCCCCCCTGGGGCCTGAGGTGTGGGGAAAAAAACTCCTTAAATTAATGCAATCTTTAAAAATCTTCTTCAATCTTGGACATTAAGCAGTCAAACTGGTGGCATGATTGTAATCAGCATTGAGTCATTTACCAAAACTGTGAAATTCATGGCCACAGGGTAGGGGTTCTAGTGTTATGGGCTAAAGAGAACATATAGTGGAAATGCATTATTTATTTGAAAATCTTCTTCTCTGCTCCTGGGTATTAAATAAACCAACCAGGTACATAGTTTTGTTGAATAAGGGCGCCTCTTCCAAAATTGTGAATTTCATTGCCCAGGGTCAGGGGTTCTGGTGTTAGGGCGTGGCTCTATTGTTTATACAGTGAAAATACATAAATTCTTTGAAAATCTTCTCTGCTCCTGGGTATCAAACAGTCTACCCAAGTACATAGATATGGTGAGTAGGAATGTCTCTTCCAAAATTATGAATTTCATGCCCCCCCCCCCCCCCCCCCCCCGGGGCGGGGACTATGGTGTTATAATTAGGGCGGGGCTCTATTGATTATTTAGTGGAAATGCATAAATTCTTTGAAAATCTTCTCCTATGCTCCTGGATATTAAACGAATGAACTAAGTATATAGTTATGGTGAAGAAGGATGCCACTTCCAAATTTGTGAATTTCTTTGCCCATGGATCAGGGGGTTCTGGTGTTAGGTGGGGTTCTAATGCTTATATAGTGAAAATGCACGAACTCTTTGAAATTCTTTTTCGTTTGCTCCTGGTTATTATGCCAATGATCTTCGTAGTACCCAGGGTAAGTGCTTCCTGTGGGTTAGGGTTCACAACTAGTTATAAAGTGGAAATGCATTTTCTCTTTGTTATTCTGATCTACCACTGGGTTTTTAGTAACCAAAGTAAGCATGCTGAGTGTATAATGTAGTTAATGTAGTTTGATAAGCAATGGTGCCTCTTTCAAAATTGTGAATTTCATGGCCTCTGGTTTAAAACACGGACCAAATTCAATTGTTGGAAAGTTGTTACATGATACTCAGGTGAACTAAAAGGCTCGTGAGCCTCTTGTTAAAGCTTATGTAAGACTTTAATTTTTCTCTGATGGTTTCATTGAACTCTTGCTATGATAGAAATGACAACCAAAAATTATAAACGTCAAAATTTGATTTTCTCCCCATCTCCAAGGCTTGTGAAGGATTAAGCCGAGTTTTTATTAATGATCAACTTGAAATGAGTGGGTTTAATACAATGCATCTTCATACCCAAGGCGTCAATATACCAGTCTCGGGCAAAGATTAGACGAATTATAAAGCATTGTATCATTCTCAATCATTACTATCGACGTACATTAAATTATGTAAAAAAAGGCAATATTTTGCTCTCTTGTGAATAACGTGGAAATGCTTTCAAGGAAAGATTTATATCACCCAGGGAAAAAAAAATACAAACCCTTTTTTATGATATGATGGGATCTCCGGATAACGATGTATCTAAAATCGTTCATATCAATACCTCGACAAAGGAAATAAAAAATACTTAATATCTTTGCCGTAATTTTGAACAACCTCCTAGATCAAACGGAAAAACGTCACTAAAAAGCAAATTTGCAGAGTTTATGTCTCTGTATCACCAGCATTGTAGTGGTTTTATCAGTCATCGGACATTGAATTATCATTCAATACAATAAAGAACTGTTTGTGACGTATGGCCGTGTAATATTGTCGAGATGAAGCAAAAACCAAGTGAAAGTCCAAATATATTGATAGCTTTTGAGGGGGTATTCGTGATTTGAACATAGTCAGCCTGGTAAATGGATCTAAAAAGCTTATTTCCAGTTGACTCTTGAAACTGAGAAAGCTCTTCGATAAAAAAAAGTTTTCATTTAGATTAAGATTTATTGTTTGAGAAATTTGATAAAGGTATTCTCAAAATAAAATTTTGTAATGAAAGTGTACAGATAATGTTAAAATTTTTTTATTCTTAGTGTTCCCTGGAATAAAAAGATCTATTTAAAGCACTGAAACGCTCAAGGGATCCTATGCTGTGAATTTCCTTAATCATCAAAATTGCATGCACGGGCTTGATAAGCAAATGCGTTATATGCCGTATATATATCTCTTTGTTTTAAACGCAATCAGTGAAAGCAACATGCACTGGTCCCAGATATTTCGGAATTAGATTCGATTTTTCAGCATGGTGAACAGATGGAAAAAATCCTTTATGTCCCTTTTATGGGAATAAACAAAGAAGAAACCATTTGCTTTACTAAAAATATGCCCAAATTAACTGAATAAAAAAGACATGACCAAAACATGCCTTTTTTCTCATAAAAAGATCCATCCCATCCCCGAAAGCTGTATTTGTAGCACAGAAAAAAAGGATTTGCAGTATACCATAATCCCTCCTTAGAAAATAGATTATACCGAGTTTTGTTAAGGAAGTTAAATTTATTAATCTCTACCCTATCAGGATTTGGAAACTGACATTTCATACTGGTTGGGGGTCAAGTGCTTATTAAATAATCACCAACTGTAAGAAAATATAGAGAGAGGCATGTATGTATTGTAAGACATTGCCCTTTTCACCACTGACGACGGTTTTTATTTCCCAAAGAAAAATCATTAGAATTGTGCATGCAGGATTTGAGATGCATCCTCATGTGGAACTAAAATTAATATCTCACATCGGCAATTTCCCTGAAGACGTCTAAAACTTTTCTGCTGATTAGCACCTGAAGGCTTTATGAGACCAAAATGTCATTTTTTCCAAATAAGTTATTAATATCTCGACATTAATTTTTAATAAGTAGAGAAAATAAAAACTTTACTCCCCTCTCGTGAATTATAGGAATCTGATGATTGGTTGCCAATCCATCTTGGTTTATTGTCCATCCACACACACCAAACACTTTGAATACAATTTACGGCGGGGTATTCAAAGTTTTTTTTGGGGGGGGGGGCATGTTTTACATTGTAGGCAAGATAATCAATGCATATTTCAGAGTGAAAAATCTTGCAGTTAAATAGAAAGACCTATGCAATGTGTAACATTGAAAATTTTCACCAATAAATTCAACTAAGGACGAAGCACAGCCGTAATTGATAGTCTTTATTGATGTTATGGGTGAATTACATGCAGTATTCTTCTATTACCATTGAACAAATCTTGATTTCAAGTTTTACATCGGTGTGATGTTTATCATAATCATTATTTCTGTCTTTTAAAGTTATAACAAGTAACAGCTTTTTTAAAAAGCTTGCCTGACTAAAGCCATCAATATCTATAGAACCTAAAAGCATGATAAGTTATAAACGTTTACTTTGGGGAGGGGGGGGGGGTAAATTATTTCACAAGAGTAAATTATGAAGATGTTGCACAAAACACCATGCATTCATTTTAAGTTGTATGATACTCATCAGAGCAACGAAAAAAGAATACATTTTATATAAAACGTATTTATTGTTTGTTTATCTCAAATAAAAAATGAAATCGTGTACATGTCCCGCTGTAGATTCGAACCAGCGAACCATTCGAAGATGAGCACCTCACTCCGCGAGTCTAACCAGAAGTCTCTGTCGAGACTGAAGCTCTACTGGTTTGTACTTATACAAAGGAAGAAAAAAGTACTTAAGCAGTTGGGAATTGAAACTTTACAACAGCAATAAATAGAATAAGGATCCTTGATAAAGACTCTTTATGTTCTTAGTGTAGTCTACTTGTGTGCCAAGTTATATTGAAATCAGACTAAAACTGTAGAGGAGTAGCACTTTGAAAAAATTGTTTACAGACAGACAGACGGAGGCCGGACGCATTACTATCGCATAAGCTCTTCTGGTCTGACCAGTAGAGCTAAAAAGAAGAGAGTGACTTTATATAAATGAATAGCGCAAAAATTACACGTGACATTTTGGCGCGAAATGATTGTGTCACCCTTTACCTAGAAGACAAATGGACTAATCCAGTAGTATAGAAACGCAGAAAAAAGGTCAAACGGACATGTCTGTATAAGAACTCGCTTGAAATAAATAGCTGCTAGCAAAAAGCTAAAGGAAATAAATACATCAATTAATTGTATCAGCAATATGGTTATTTTTCTGCCAACTGTTGTTGCTGAAACGCATGTAACAAAATCCGATGATAATCAGCATGCACAAAATTTTGCTGGCTAACTGTGACCTCTTAGCTTCGCACCTAGGAAATATTGATCCTTAGTTAGTGCCTGACGCCGTGACGTCAGGCAAAAATGATGAAATTTAAGAATGGTTGAAAATGTTTATTATTGATTATTATACCCCCGCTTGAAAGCGGGCGAGTATATGATGACATGGTCAGTCCGACTGTCTGTACGTCCATCTGTTACGCTTTGGGGTACCCATCTCTTATTTGCATTTCTTCCTTTACCACCAATAAAAGTTACTGAGACTTTCACAGAATCTTTGTTACATAGTGCCATTTTGTACCTCTTATTTTATTTTTTGATTGGACTCATATTTTGAGTTTCACAAATGCAAACATGTATCATTTAGTGAACTCATTGCTCACAGTAACTCTAATTTTACTTTTCCATGCCGAAGAGAGTAGCATATGAAATTTAAAATCAAAATCGGACAGGTACACTTATACTTTTGTATATTGTACGTATAGATAAAAATCCATCGATTCTTTGCCAGCAAAAACAAAACAGAATACGTGATAAAATATAATTATTAATTTCATCGAAAAGAATGTCATTTTCGTTTCATCTTTATACTATGCACTCTTGACAAATATTTATTAAGTTCAAAAGCAGTACATCTTTCAAATTCAATCTTCGTCGAGAACGCTGTAAAAACGCATGAATTAATTTCAAAAACGACGTGTGATTTAATCAATCATTTTTATTCTAACAGAAGACCTTTTTATTGCTTGGATATCAGAAATAAAGAAACATGTTTGAATTATTAATGACGACCTTTTCAAACATTTTTTTGTAATGTTACAGATATGGATCATCTGAACGAATTTCAGACGGATTAATGATGTCATCCTGGAAAAGCGTCTAAAAGACTTTGTTTTTCTTACATAAATATATGCAATTGACTTAATCGACTCATGTTTGATAGCGAACTTTTTCTGTCTATGTTACTTGAAGAGTACGTCATTTGATATATAGAATTACATAAACGTGAATACTATGTCTATTACCAAGACCGAGACTCGAGGTGAAAATTGTGATATTGTATAATCTTTGTTTCATGATTGAAATTTTATATCTATCGACGTTTTCAGTAAGAGGTAAAATGGATAAAAGATTAACAACGTATCAATTGATACATGTCTTACAGTTTTTATATCGTTTTAGGTGGACTAGAACGATGAAAAAACGAAAATTGTTAGCATTGTGCTCGTCCTGGTTGTCGCAAGTACATGTTATTCTTCGACAATTTTTTATTATAATTTTTAATGACTATTTTGGCTGGCTTGATATGCTTATACGTTTGAAAATAGAAGCAACATCAATGAACCGATAAACAAATCCACCATATAGTTAATCTTGATAATCTTGACCCTCTCTTTAGTACCCGTAACAAATCCCAGTACCATACCCAACAGTCTATAGACATTTCGCTTTTTCTATTACTGGTTTCTTGAAACACGTTTTAATTATTAAACCAGTATTTTGTTATACAATCTTAGGTTATACAAATGTAAACTCAAATTATACAATATTATACGATTGTGGACTATATGAAATTGTGACATCGTTATTTATGTAATACATATATACATAAGTCTGAGTATAATTGTTATCAGAGGGCGCTTGCGCTCACAGCCCGCGCGCGTGATAGAAGACATCATGAGATGTGTTCTTTTACGTGGCATGCTTTAGACAAATCAAGTTGACTGAATTATTGCTTTGCATCACAATGATATTATTGAAATATCTTACAACTATTTTATTCATATCTATATAAAAAGATACTTTTTTCAAACATTCATGTCTCATCGCATGGCAACTCAAGGTCAACATTAAATTTTTCAAATGCAGACTTATGCTCCAGGACAATGGCCAAGCTTTTTGCAAGGGTAAATCAAACTCCACGGCCATGTTTGAAAGTTTGTTGGAACCAAGTGGAATGTCATCGTCTCAAGCCACGGTTTGGAGTCCGCATAAACGCATGCCTGCTTGATCACATAAATCGTTGTTGTCTACAATATAAACGCCTTTATGCTGTGTGACGCCATGTTCATCCAATGACAATAATTCTTTCCATTGCAATTTAAATCAACATTGACATCATCAGTACACACAATTATTTCGAAAGCGCCGCTCACATTGACAGAAGAAATTCGGAATGAAAACTGTACATTCGTCAACGATCACATTATAACACTATATAGCAGAAAGTGTGCATACTTACTATCATATATATGTTGAATGTTTGAAGCCTTTGTTAATACACGTTAATTTTGTCCTGCAACAACGAGGTTTAATGAAAAAAGTTGAGATAAAACATCCGTTGCTTTAAGCACATATGCCATACCCGCCATTTTTCGTGACGCCAGAAAAAAGTTACCATCGCAAACAGAGCTCTAGTTCTTCTGCAGAAAAATCTACCTATGGTTAATTTTTTCGGCAAACTTTGGTACCAATGACACACCAATGGCAAAAAATTCTACCAGTGTTAACTTTTGTCAGCCAACGGTAGTACTCTGAACGCACCCATTGTACCTTTAAAATTGTTATAAATGGTGCATCTGAAATTTTTGTTATTGGAGGAAATATTGAAGTAACTGATGGCAAAGCAAACACAATCGCTGCTGCCATTGTCAAATACATGAGAGATTACAATATTTCTTTTGACAAATTAGTGGGCTTTGCCTCAGATGGAACAAACACTATGGTTGGAAGACTAAATGGTGTCAATACACAGCTAAAAATATTAATCCATGGATTATCAGTGTTCACTGTGCAGCACATAAACTTGCATTGGCACCATTTCATGGTGCAAAGGCCATACCCTATCTCTTAGAAATGCAGAAAACTATCAATAGTGTGTTTTATTTCTATAAATACCCCCTACTAAGATATCGGAAAATAAGGGAATTGAAAGCTATTCTTGGTAGGAAAGTTAAGAAATTTAAAAACCTTCAAATGTAAGGTGATTATCAATTTCTAAGTAGTAGATGCCTTGTATGGAAGTTAGGGTTTTTTAGTAATGACCCTAGAACATGAACTTGAGACAAATAACACTGCTGAGGCTTGGGGAATTCTCAAGAAATTGATCAATTTTAAATTTCTTACGTCACTTGCAATGTTGCATGATGTATGGGTGTGATTGCTGTTATAGTTCATTGCATCAATTAGTCTAACCTTTTCACTCACTTATCTACCGGGGGACATTAGAGAGTTCCACTTCCAGTAAAAATGGCGGGTACCCGCAACAACAAGTTCTAGAGGAACGTTTACAAGTAAGTTTACATGGTAGCAGAGCATGCAGGAAACAAAGAAACAAAGAAAAATGGCAACGGCTAACAACTTCAAGAATCCACCCATGTTTGATCAGAAAAACATGACTTACGAAACATGGAAGAACGAAGAAGAAATATGGCGGTTATTTACAGAACTCAAAGCGGAGAAGCAAGCGTTAGCAGTTTCACTCTCACTGACCGGCAACGTAAGAGAAACGGCGATGGAACTTCCAGCAGAAGATCTTGCAGACAAAGACGGTATGAAAAAGTTGATGGAACACCTGCACAAGGTATTTTTACGAGATGATAAGGACAAAGCCTATGAAGCATATAAGAACTTTGACTACTTTAGGAAATCAGAAAGTAAGTCAATGTCAGAGTACATCATTGAATTTGATAAACTTTACAATAAAGTCAAGAAGTATGAGATGGCACTTCCAGAGGCAGTTTTAGCGTTCAAGCTTTTAGACAATGCAGGACTTTCATCAGAGAAAAAAACAGCTTGCATTAACAGCTGCTGGTGATTTGAAATATAAAACCATGAAATCGGCCCTTCAGAGGATCTTTGGGGAATGTGTTGGAACAGAAAGTAATGTAAGCACAAGTATAACTGTAAAACAGGAGCCGATTTTCTATACCCAACAGAGAAAAGGTGGATACAGTGCAGACACAAAAGGAAAACAGCGAGGTACAAATCCTTTGAATAAGTTTGGAAAGCGAACAAAATGTGCAATCTGTCAAAGTGTATTCCATTGGGCTAAGGACTGTCCGGAAAAGAATTCAGTGAAAATAACGGAACACAATGCAGAAACAGTGGAAGATTGAAACCTGACACTTCTTACCAAAGAACAACCCTCGGCAAATGAAATTTTTGTCCTTGAATCAACCGGAACTGCAATAATAGATACAGCGTGCACTCGGACAGTATGTGGTGAGAAGTGGTTTAACGGATTCTGTGAAGAAATGGGCAAGAAGATTTCGACCACATCAAGTCATCGAGCATATAAATTTGGGGATGGAAAAATTGTGTATTCTTTTCAAAGTGCTTCAATACCTGCTGTGATAGGCACCATTCAATGTAAAATTGATACAGAGATTGTGAAAGCTAATATTCCACTTCTGTTGAGCAAACCATCACTCAAGAAAGCAGGAGCCATTTTGGACTTGAAAAACGACAAAATATCCATGTTTAATCAACCAATTGAGCTAGAATTTACATCAAGTGGGCACTATTCAAGTATTGTGTGAAGATTTTGGATACGGGAGTTAAAGGAGGGAACACTGCAATGAGATCTGAGAAAGTGTTGGAAGTAGCACAAGACTTGAGCCCTGTAGAAAAGGAAAAGATACTAACTAAACTTCACAAGCAGTTCGGCCATGCCAGTAGTGAACGCCTAGCACAGTTGCTGAGAAATGCAGGAACAACGGACAAGGAAACATTGAACTTGCTGCGTACTGTATGTGACTCGCGTGAAGTTTGTTTGATCAACAAAAGACCTCCACCAAGGCCAGTGGTTGGACTTCCTCTAGCGACTGAATTCAATGAAATGGTGGCTGTTGATCTACATGAACTAGAGCATGGGACATGGTATTTACACATTATCGATGAATTAACTAGATTCAGTGCTGGAAGCATTATGAGGTCGAAGAAGTCTTCTGAATTTGTTCAAAATTTTCTGAAAATTTGGATAGCAGTGTATGGACCACCAAAATGCCTTTACAGTGACAATGGCGGTGAATTTAACAATAAGGAAGTGCGGGATATGGCTGAAAATTTCAACATAGAAATAAAGAAAACAGCAGCTTACAGTCCGTGGAGCAATGGCTTGATTGAGAGACACAATCAGACACTCACAGAAATTCTACACAAAGTAAAAGCAGACAACTGCTGTGATTGGGATACAGCTCTTAGCTGGGCGCTCATGGCAAAGAATACTTTGAGCAATGTACATGGATTCAGCTCTCACCAGTAAGTGTTTAGAAGTAATCCACGCCTTCCCAGTGTTTTAACAGACAAAGTACCAGCCCTCGAGGGGACTACCATGAATGCATTGGTAGGAAAACACATTGAAGCTTTACACTCAGCCAGAACGGCATTTACAAAGAGTGAATGTTCAGAGAGGATTCGAAGAGCGCTAAGAAAACAGATTCGTCCTAGTGGAAACACTTTCAAGACTGGAGATAGTGTATTATAAGAGACCAGACAGCAGGGAATGGAGGGGTCCAGGCGTGGTAATTGGACAAGATGGTGCAGTAGTTTTTGTCAGACATGGCGGAATATGTGTAAGAGTGCACCAATGTAGAGTGACAAAAGTTAATACAGACAGAAGTGAAAGCCAGTCAGTTCCTAATGATGTACAGGAAAGCAAATCGCAGGATGAAAAAGAAGAGAAAGAACAGTTAGACAATCACTTTGAAAGTGAAGACTCTGCATGCAGTGAAGCTGAGGAAATGAACATAAATAGTCGTAGAAATGACTTCAATGACACATAAAAATTTCAAAGGATCAAATTGTACAGTATAAAAATGCAGAGAGTGGTGAAAAATGTGTAGCAAAAGTACTTGGACGTGCAGGCAAGGCAACAGGAACAAACAGAAACTGGTTAAACTTGAAATTCATGGAACCTGAGTCACTAAAGGATGCAGAAATTTCTGTTGATCTTGGTAAAGTACAGAAACTTAAAACATTGGAAACAGTTGTTCAGGGTTTGGAAGAGGACAATGACATTACACAAGAGGACATTGTGATGGTTCTTACAGATGTAAAAATTCAAGGAAGCTAAAGAGAAAGAACTTGAATCATGGAAAACCAATAATGTGTACATTGAAAGAAAAAATATTGGACAAAAGTGCATCTCAACAAGATGGATTTGTAGTTTAAAGGATACAACAGAAGGAACAATTCAAAAAGCAAGACTAGTGGCCAGAGATTTTGAAGAGGCAGACAAGGACGACATACCAAAGGATTCACCAACCTGTGGCTCAGATTCCCTTCGACTAGTACTAGCTATGATATCACAGAGGAATTGGAATTTGCATACCAAGGACATCAAAACTGCTTTTTTACAAGGATCAGAAATTGAACGAGAGATTTATGTGAGACCAACCCCTGCAGCCAATTGCCCTGGTATTGTATGGCAACTACGAAAATGTGTATATGGACTTTCCGATGCATCTCTCAACTGGTATAAAAGGATCAAAGACGTTCTGAGTATGAGTGGTGTTGAAGTTTCGAAAGTGGATCCTGCGATCTTTTTCTGGAAGAACAAAGAGAAAAAAGTAGAAGGAGTGCTAGCATGCCATGTTGATGACTTTCTTTGGGGAGGATCCAGTGAATTTGAAAACACTGTAATCCGTCAAATAAGATCAACATTCTATGTGGGAAAAGAATATCATGAAGAAAATGGCTCTTTTCCATATGTTGGAATAGAACTGTCAAGACACAAAAAAATCATTCAGCTTAGTCAGAAAAAGTATCAAAATAGCCTACAGTTCATTCCCATAGACAAGAATCGCCTCACTGACAAGGAATTAGGGCTCACACTAATGGAAAAAGAAATCCTCCAATCCAAAATTGGGCAAATTCTATGGATTGCCAGGCAAAGTAGACCTGATGTGATTTTTGATGCTTCGAACCTTGCGTCGTCACTAAAGAAAGCAAACGTGCAGATGTTAGTTGATGCCAATAAAATTATCAAAAACATTAAGTCAGAATTGGTATTGCTGAAGTTTCCCAAAATTGGACCAGAAAACACAGTCAGACTTGTCATCTTCAGTGACTCTTCTCTTGGAAACTTACCAGATGGAGGGTCCCAGGGAGGTCATTTTATTGCACTGACTGGAGAAAATGGACAATTTTCACCATGGCAATCGAAAAGAATTCGAAGAGTTGCAAGAAGTACCCTAGCTTCAGAAACTTTGGCAATGGCGGAGGCAATTGACAATGGAATTTTTCTGGCTTCACTCTACACAGAGCTTTTGTATGGAAAAGCCGAACCAAAGAGGTTGCCAATTGTGTGCCTGACGGACTGTCATTCATTGAAGGATGCAATCAATTCAACTAAACAGGTGACAGAAAAACGACTTCGACTTGAGATAAGCAGCATCAGAGAGTTGATGCAACAGGAGCAGATTCAGGAAGTGAGATGGATTAATAGCAAAGAACAACTTGCAGATTGTCTGACAAAGAAGGGAGCGTCAAGTCTTAATCTGCTTAAAGTACTACAGCAGAGTGCTTTGGAGTCGACATCCTTGAAACAATAGCTATGTCTCGGGAAGACATGTAAATAGTGTAAATGCGTTATTCTTTGCAGTTTGTTCGAATTATAAAAGAAGAAGGGAAAAAAACTTTTGAAAATGAACATTTCTTTAAAGAAAAAGAAGTGGAGTTTGTTATAGTTCATTGCATCAATTAGTCTAACCTTTTCACTCACTTATCTACTTACAATAAAAATGGCGGGTACCCGCAACAACAAGTTCTAGAGGAACGTTTACAAGTAAGTTTACAATTGCCAAATTGTCAAAAATATTCCAGAAGGACAATATTTATATTGGTCAGATGAATGACATGATAGCTTCTACCAAGTCAACTTTAGAAAATTATATAAATAATCCTGGTCCAGTATTGCAAGAAACTTTAGCATTGATCGAGCAGGCTGGTGGTCAATTTTAGAGTGTTACTGTAGTAGGTGTTAATGACAGACAGAAAAGAGATGTTAATTCACTGAAAAAAAAGTATATTTAGAATGTAATTTCAAAAATCAATGAAAGGTTTGAGCCTGAACAGTTAGATATACTGCAGTGTTTGAATCCAGTTTTAAATCCCAAATGCATGCCAAACACAAGAGATGAAATTGTGTTGCATGGTTCTGAATAAATAAATCAGCTTATTCAGCACTATGGAACACAAAACGTAAATGGCATTTTACACCCCCCTCTTGTTTCCCCAGACAGACCAAGAAGAGACTTTCTGCTATTCAAATTCTTAGTGAATTCAAAGAAACATCTAAATTTGAGAGATTTTCTGCAACTGGTAATAAATGATTATGCAGAAGAATTTCCAGATTTGCATGTTCTTGCATTTATACTGGCTACCATTCCCCTTACATCTGTACCCTGTGAACGGGGATTTAACATCCTAAATAGAATTAAGAGCAAATCAAGAAATAGAATTGGAGTAAATAGAGTTGAAATAAAAATGAAAATTGCTTGTTGTTTGAAATGCAGATGGGGTAAAGAGAAAAATGGTTGAGAGTGCCACAGACTCTTTCATTTCAAAGGTGAAAAAAAAGGAAAAACAATTATGACTTTTAAATAAGTGATATGTCATTGTGCTTTTGCAAGAACCCTGTGAATTATCCATTATATTATTTCATTTAATATTATTATAAGTTAAATTGATTGAATGTCAGATGTCTGTTCATTTTGTCTGTTGTCATAAAACTCATTGATTCATAAATTAACTGCAGACATAATTTTTTTTTTCTTGTTAAATTATTTCACTTTAATGACTATACAATATGTGACTTAATATTTTCTAAAATAGAGATGTGTAAAATATAACTGTGACATATAAATGATGATAAGTAATTAATTAAGTAAACTAGAAAGTATTAAATGTAAATTAATTTCATCTGCATTGAACCATTATTCGTGAAAAAAAACTGCACCACTCTCCAGACCTATACAGTGAAGATTACCCCCTAAAAAGAAATATGACTCCCAGAATTCAAACCCAGAGGGCCATACTGACCCTTGCATCTCAAAAAATTCAAAAACACTGGGCACCATTGCTTATCACAAGCATACACTTAGCGTGCTTACTTTCGTTACTTAACACCCAGAGGTAGATCAGAGTAACAAAGAGAAAATGCATTTCCACTGCATAACTAGTGTCCCACAGGAACCACTGACTCTGGGGCCACATATTTCAAATTTTTAAAAAGACATCTTCGCTCATCATAAATGGTTGATTAATACTGAAGAGCAGATTTCAAAGCATTAATTTATTTTCAGAATATGTTAACCCTGCCCCCCCCCCTTCCCCCCGCGTACCCCTGACCGGAGGATCCTGAATTTAATCATTTTGGAAGAGGCACCTTTCTTCCTCATAAAGAAGTACTTAATAATAAGGACCAAAGAAATACCTGGTAGATTTTCCAAGAATTCATGCATTTTCACTATATTATCATAAGAGCCCCGCCCTAACACCATATTCCTTGACCAAGGGGCCTTGAAATTCACTAATTTGGAAGAGGCATCCTTCCTTATTATACCAATGTAATTGGTTTAATACCCAGAAGAAGAAGAGAAATTTCTAAAGAATAAGTCTATTTTCCTTATATTATCAATAATGCCCCGCTCTAAAACCAGAGCCCCTGACTATTTTCCTTATATTATCAATAATGCCCCGCTCTAAAACCAGAGCCCCTGACCCAGGGGCGATGAAATTCACAATTTTGGAAAAGGCACTCTTGTTCATTATAATAATTTAAGAAACTATGTAGTTAGTTTATATAGTTAGAAGTAAGAAGCAGAGGTGTAGATTTTCATAGAATTATTGTATTTTCATTATATAATCAATTGAACCCCCCCCCTCCTAACACCAGAACTTATGACCCGGGGGCCATGGATTTCACAATTTTGGAAGAGGCACTCTTGCTCGTCATAATTATATACTTAGTTTCCTTGATACCCAGGATTAGATAAAAAAAGATTTATAAAGAATTAATGTATTTTCAATATAAATTCAATAGACCCCCCCCCTTTAACACCTTATCTGAGAACCCATGACCCAGGGACCATGAATTTCATAAAATTGGAAAAGGCACTCTTGCTCATCATAACTACGTATTTAATGAGTTTGTTTAATACTTAGGAGCAGAGAAGATTTTTTTTTTTTACATTTTCACTATATTATTGATAGAGCCCCGTCCTATAACACCAGAACCCATGACCCAGGGGCCATGAATTCCCAATTTTGGAAGAGGCACTCTTGCTCTTCATAACTATATATTAAATTTATTTAATACCCAGGATTAGAGATGAAGAATTTTAAAGAATTAATGTATTTTCACTATATATTCAATAGAGCCCCCCCCCCCCACTTACACCTTAGATGAGAACCTATGACCCAGGTGCCATGAATTTCATAAATTTGGAAAAGGCACTCTTTGTCACCATAAATATATATTCTGATACAATTGTTTTGTAAAACACTTTTTGATTGGCTAATGCACTGATGTTTGAAGCAGTAAAACGAGCATTAACCAGCGTGAAAGTTTTTTCATTGTGACGTCATAATAGAGCGACGCAAAAACACAATGCTCCGTGACGTATTTCATGTAACAAAATTCATTAAAATAAGACGTAAACAGCATACAAAATGCATGGATTGCATTAGAATGGGAATAACTGATCTTCTAATTTGGTATTTGCGACCGTTAATGCTGATTTAACGGTCGAAAACATCCGTTTTACCTGCTCCGCTTACGCGTCGCCGGTAAAACTCAGTTTGCGACCGTTAAATCAGCATTAACGGTCGCAAATACCAAATTAGAAGATAGTTATTCCCTAAATTTAGTTAGTTTTGTTGAATGCCCAGGAGCAGAGAAGATTTTCAAAAGAATTGTAACAGTTGTATTGTCACTAAATATAATAGATTAGAGATCCGCCCTACATGTAAAACCAGAACCCCTTACACTGGGGCCATGAAATTAACAATTTTTGAAGAGGCACTCTTGCTCACTATAAGCATGTACTTAGTTTGTTTAATACCCAGGAGTAGAGAAGAGTTTCAAAGAAATAATACACTTTCACTATATGATCTATACAGCCCCGAGTAAGATCAAAACCCCTAACCCTGGGGCCGTGAAATTCACAATATTGGAAGAGGCACTCTTATTTTTCATAACTATCTAATTAGTTAATTTGTTTAATACCAAGGAGCAGAGAAGATTTTCAAAGAAATAAAGCATTTTCACAATATGACCTACACAGCCACGATGAATTTCACAATTTTGGTAGAGGGCTCACTGATTATTACAATCATACATGTACAAACAATTTGACTGATTGACGTCCAGGAGTGAAGAAGATTTTAAAGGATTGTATTAATTTTGATGGTTTAAGCCCCATATCTCAGGCACCAGGGGGCAGGGACCTTGAAATTCAGTTTTTGTTCCCCTTCACCCATAGATGCTATATGCCAAAATTGGTTGAAATCGGTGTAGCGGTTTCAGAAAATGTTCAATTGTTAACGGACGACGAACGCCTGCGGACAAAAATGCTCAGGTGACCTAATAATGGAAAAAAAGGTCAAGTCACAGACCTGAATATAATTCATCCGAAAGAATAAAATCATAACAGTTAATTTCTGTAGATCAGTTCGGAAGCTGTGATAGTTTCCCACTACTTTTATTCGAATTTAAAACTTTTTTTTTAAGGAATTACTGTCTAGTTAGTATAGTATGCCAGGGCATCAATAATAGTGGGAAACATGGGATAATTTGCATAACGGGCGAACAGTTCATTGGGAAATAAAATTGTAGATTTAGACTTTAAAAATGCAGACATAGATTTAAATTACATGAGGATTTCCATTCCAATAGTCCTCGCCCACTGACGTCAAACACAACGGCGGCCGCACGAGATTTCGTGCATATTTGGCCTTCTTAGCGTCAGACACAAAAAAGATGCGCACGAGATTTGCATGCACATTAGGCCTACTTTACATTCTGGTAGAATATCAAGAAATTAACTACGCTAACTTTCAAAGAGTTATCACAGAGAGAAAAATTAGAAATGGAAATATTTATCGCTAATCAACTATTTAGATGGATTTTTTTTTTAAAACAAAGAATTTGAACACATTGTATCATTTAACTCAGAAAGTATGTCTACAGATGATTTATACTTTGTAGATTCTAATCATTGTTTCATTAAGCTGAATTTCAAAAGCTCCGAGATTGTTGTAAGTGCTGAGAGCTAAGGTTTACTTTCATCTTTTCTGTAAAACAAAACAAGTCATCATCACGGCTGAATAACCTGTTCTTAAGATTTTGACGTATCTTTCTTTGAAATTTTGATTGTTTTGAAAAAAAGGAGCACGTACATTAACTTTGATGTTTCTATTTTTACTAAAAGGTATTTTTATCGGCACCAACCTATTGAAATTTTTGTCTCCACAAAATAGAAAGCAGCAGAAAGGGACTTTGTTGGTTGCGCTTTTGATTGTTTTTGGTTCACCACACAAAAATAGCGATGATTAAATTTTGTTTTTTCCACAGTGTTTAATTCTTTAAGTGAAAGCTACTCCGTTGCGAGGGGATAATTAATCTACTTCACAGATATCTAAATTTTTGTTTTTGATCTTCTTCATGTACCATAGGTATCCCCCTACATGAAAATGGTTGCTCCCCCTACTTGTTCCCATTAAATCTTTTTCTAAGGCCTGAAATTCACTAGCTGATATTCACAATCACAAAGTAATGTGTTTAAAAGGCAAAGAAACACTTGAAGAATTATATGTTTAATCAATCGATGTAAAGCAAAGTTCTTGATAAATTAGACTAAGATAAATTTAGCAGAAAAAATGATTAAAAAAAAAAACGTTTTAAAAATAAAGAATGCACTATTGAAAGTCCCGACACAACAGAGACTCAGAGAGTGTGTGATCAATTTTATAGTGTTATTATTTCAAAGCAATTAAACCATTTAACGAGCTTATAATACGCTTTATTACTATACAACAGAAATGGGGCTGGGAGTACAAAGAATGATGATATTCCCAATTTTTTCTGCACTTTCCCGTCATCGGATGATTTATTTTATTCTCGCAAAATCTCGCTAACGTCGAAACGCTGCTGCTGCTGATTAAATACTCAATTTGTCATCCGTGATATTAACCACTACATATTTCGATGAAAAACACCAGTGTGAGGTTGTACCACGAAAACAAACAATATCTGTCAAATCATGACTTACCCTGGCGCTCGCAAGTTGTCGTTGTTCAGATATAGGGGGAATAGACGCAAGAAGAAATGGGTGTATCCGCTGTATGTCTGAAATTATTTTAAAATTTCAGTTTATAAACGAGAATTTAGAAAAAAAGATTTTATCTTTAAATATGATACTAAACTAGAATGAATTTTGAAAGTTTAACTGTGTGTTGAATTTCTGATATTAATATTTGATCTTAATTTCTTGGAGATGTGAAAACTTTGAGATATTTTCATATTTTTCACCCTGAAATAAGGGACCGATTGCAAAAAATTAAGAAATGGTATGAAGTAAAGTTTATGATTGCATTTAGTGAATGGGAACAAATGTATATAGACCCTGGTCTGATTTGAGAGTTTAGTAAAACTATAGATACGTTGATTATAAGCAGTGAGTCACTTCGATATGAGGAATATGCCCAATAAGTTTCAAGGCTCACACCCTTGATTGGGTTAATTTAAAACAGTTCTGTTAAAGATTCATTTACTGCTTCAATCGAAAGCAAACTGCCATTGTTAAAACCATTTTTACATTGATTTGTCAAAGGATTTTCCGTCTACCCGATTTGACATGGAGCACAGGGCGGTTGTTACAGGTCGACAGTGGATACTTGCTCTTCCATCCCACCTGATCCAAATCCTAATGTTTAGATCCGTTTTTCTTCTGGTCCTGCATTGTATTGTTTGAACCGACCTTTCAGATTGAATACTGTTCGTTTTCTCTATTTTTCATTCTTTCGATTCTTATAAAAAATGTTGACATGATTATACCAAGCAATGATCTTTCTACCAAAATTATTATATTTCTGTCCCTTGCTTTAAAGGGTTCGTGTGCAAACGAAGATGTCATTTTAAGTTCTCATTTGATTTAAAATAAATTCAGTATTTAAAAATGAGCTTACAGAGAATCTGATAATTAGCAATGTATCCTTAAATAATTATATTTGATAAACCTATATTTTTGTAAATCTTTAAAAGGTTTTACAGACTTAATTGATTGGTTGCATATTGTTTAACGTCCCTCTCGAAATTTTTTTCAATCATATGGAGACGCCACCTATTGCCGGTGGAGGGCTACAAATTTTGTCCTATACTCGGCACTCAAAGCCATTGACCAGTGAGGAATCTCTTACGTGCTAGCACCTACTGAAACACGGGAACTCGGTTTATACGGTCTCATCCGAAGGACCGGTCTCCACATCTCCTAGAGGAATTCGAAACCGCGACGTAAAGATCGACTCCTTACTTCGCGACTCTAGAGCAGACGCTCTATAATCACTGCAGCACGCGGGTGACCCAAGTCAGGGACGTAGCAACCCCCCACTTTTTTTCGCCAACATTACCTTTACTATAGTAAATGTTTATTGAAAGGATGATCCCCCCCCCCC
>PRKT01000010.1:4016790-4054747 GCA_003671525.1 Saccostrea glomerata | reverse complement strand
TTTTTGCTTGTAAACTTTTTCAGGTAAGGAAAAAAAAAATTCTCTGGGTGGCCCCCCCACTTTCAAAAACGATGCTACGTGCCTGCAAGTTAGATTGAAATCAGATCAAAACTGTAGGAGTAGTATTTGTAAATTATTTCATACATTTCAATTTTTTTTAACCACTGTAACTCCGTTCAACGAAATCAAAAACCGATGCACAGAACTATGTATTTTAGTGTACTCAACGTTTGTGCCAATTTTGTATATTGAATTCAGATCAAAACTGTAAAAGTAGCACTTTCAAAGAATTTCATAGAAATTTCTATTTATAGTAACCACGGCAACGACACAAAGAATTGCTAAATCTACTTGTGTACCAAGTTATTCTGAAATCAGATCCAAACTGTTGAAGGATTAGCATTTTGAAAAATTGTTTACAGACGGACGGACGACGAACACATTATCGCATTAGCTCTTTTGACCAGTAGAGCTAAAACAAACCATCCTTTACATACATTTTACACAGAAAAAAGGATACTGTTTATTACATATTGACAGAACAAATATAAATACATTTATTAGAAACGCTGGGTCTGCAGGTTTACAGAAATCATAGCTGCTGAACTCGCTATGGGTGTTCAATAATTAATCACGAGATCAAATTGTCCCATCATGATTATCGTTGTATTAAACACAATTCAATTTTGTTGAATACTAAAAAGTAAATGGAGAAAGCAAATTTATCTAAATAATTTATTTCTTTTTGAAAATTTGGATAATGCTATAGATAAAGTCAAAATTTTTATGTAATCAACCCTTAATAATCAAATCACGAAAATGTTTCCATCACGTTTCTTACTTTTCTGGCATTTCTTTCAATACATGTATATACATTTTTTTTTCAGATGCAGGAGTAAAATATATATACAAACTGGTTTCATAGTAAGACGAATCCTTCGGAAATTTCAACGACAATACCTAAGCACTTTTATTTTTTCTTAAAAAAGTTTCCTTGCTTCTCATCTTTGGGTTTCTCTGTCTATTATGGTCGTGTCACACTGCGTGTTAGAGTTGGTACCTGTCGAGTCTCATTTTCTCCCGATACATTTCTCGATGAAAAACCTACCAGGAGTAAAAACGTGGTTTGACTTATTTCATGGCCATAAGAAGAGCACTTTGAAAAGCGGTCAGTTCAGGACTTCGTGTAGGTTTAGGGCATATGGAAGTCAAATTCTTTCGACATGGAATGCGTTTTTTCGAATTCAGTAGTGCACATGTAACAAAAAGTTTCTGTTAAAATATGATATACCTGATGTTACATATTCTGAGAAAAGAAAACGTTAATGCTAATTTATTTCCTTTTATAATAATTTCTATCAAACACAATAGTATCGACCTTTGTGTGAAGGCTGTGGTAGACGAGAGGATGTAGTCACAGGTACTTGAGGACAGAACCCCCCCCCCCCCCCTAGACCCATGGGGTTTTCGACTTTCTTCTCATAATTTATCTTTCATATTTGTAATAAAATCTATACCAGCAATTAGAGAATTTACCTAAAAGAAACGTTTTATAAAATAAACCCTTTATTCTTATATATAACATGAGGCCCATGGGCCTTACAGGTCAACTGAGTATCATGTAATTAACAACTTTACTTTCCAACAATTGAATTTGGTTTGTGTTTTATACCCGAGGCCATGAAATTCTCAATTTTGAAAGAGGCACCACTGCCTATCATAACTACACATGTATACTTTTAGCACGCTTAATATGGTTAATACTCAGAGGTAGATCAAAGTCACATTAACATAGAGAAAAGCATTTCCACTTTATAACCTGTTGTGCAGCCCGCCCCACAGGAACCACTGATCCTCGGCCACATATTTCAAAATTTTATTATAAATATTTTTTCATCATAAATAGTTGATCAATAACAAAAAGCACAATTCAAAGCATTAATTTATTTTCGGACTCTGTTACCCCCTCCCGGTACCCCTGACCCTTGGACCCTGGAATTGACCATTTTATTCATTATAATATGTAATTAGATCATGGGAATAATACCCAGGAGAAAGAAAAAGATTTTCAAAGAATTTATGCATTTTCACTATATAATCAATAGAACCCCATCCTATGTCACAACCCCTGACCCTGGGGCCTTGAAATTCACAACATAACTATGTACTTTGTTAGTTATTTTAATGCCTAGGAGCAGAGAAAGAAATAATGCAAATTTCCTATATAATTTATTTTGCCCCGCCTTAGGACTAAAACCCCCTGGCCCTGGGGTCATGAATTTCACAATGGTAGAGGACTCAATAATTACAATCATACCAACAGTTTGACTATTTGATTTCCAGGAGTAAAGAAGAAGAGTTAAAGATTGAATTAATTTTAGTGGTTTTGGCCTCAGGCTTCAGGGGGGCAGGGACCACGAAATTCACAACACTTTTGTTCTCCTTCACCAATATATGCCTTATGCCAAAATTGGTTGAGTGGTTGCAGAGAAGAAGCTGAAAATGTTCAATTGTTAACACACGACGCACACCACACGACGACGGACGTAAACAGATAGCAATAGGTCACCTGAATCTACTCAGGTGATTAAAACACACAGTAAAGCAAATTCCAGGATATAATGAAGCCAATTTGATCTGGAATGAAAAGGAGATGGACAGCGAGAAAGTGTCAGACTTTAGAAAACACGGATGCATCATTATAGGTGAAATGACAATCCAAGATGATTTGATCATTATCAAATCTGGTGCTACTTGGAACTAGGTCGGTTTCATTGATATGGAAAAGATCAACAACATAAAGGTTATCTGTTCGGGAAAAAATAAAATCAACTTAGCAACACATGCTTGCTGTTCAGTTTGTTTTCCATGGGTTAACTGGATTCAGGTAAAATATCGATACAATAAAAAATCTTAATTTATTTGACCTACTTACCTCAAAGTCCATGAAATGACATTCTTGTATATAACATAACTAATGGACAGAGCACAAAATTTCATAATTTATATTATTATCAATATTGGCTAAATGCTATTGACCAGGTATAAAATTTACATCAAATGTACATTGAATGTATTAGACAAGAAACCTGTTAATTTTTTTACCTCTATGTTTCATAGGTGCCCAGTTGTATATTTTGGAACCAATTCTGCAACAGCCCACCAATCATACAACACTTTCTGGAAATGTGTTGACCTGTTGATGATTTGGATTTTACTATAAATTACATTATGACAGTGTGCGGTGTTTCTACAATCCGTACTTTTGCAACAATATCGAATCAAGCAAACTATAAAACGGAACAGGTCTTGGTAGATACTTACTATTGAATGAAAAGTGCATAGTTTGGGAACACTGGGAAGAATACTTCAAGTTCAATTTCCAGAAAGGATTTTCAGTGAACAGCAAACTGTCTGAGGAGCACATAAATTTAACCCTCTCCAGTAAAATGTGGAATGAGCTTGCCATTCAAGTCCTAAATGGGAATATGCTCTACCTGATGAAGGCCTACCAATCAACCCTCCAAAATCCAGAAAACTTGGCATCCAGCTTTGAACTTTTGGAAAATACTTCAAAATTAGCTGATATATTCTGTACGATAAACCAACCCATTTCATCTCTGCACGACTAAAAATTTGAAACACTGGAAAATGTTGCCAAATTCTTATCTTGGGAAAATACTGTGGACAAGTCCATTATGCACGTGACATCAAAAATTCTTATGACCTCTGAGACAAGAACTGACATAAACTCTTACATTGTTGATTTTGTATCCCTCTGTAAGTTGTTTTTGATTGGAAAAAATTGCATAAATCCCAGATATTTAAATTCAGACATCATTGAGAATCTCTTTGGACAACATAGGAGCTAAAGAAATGAAATGAACACTAATCCGACTCTTGCCCAGTATGGTCTTGCAAATACATGTACTGCAATCATACCAGGACAATGCACCATTTCATTTGTAGACAAAATCTTGAATCAAGTGAATTAATTTTGGCCTTGACCATGTTGACTATATGGCTTTTTTTTTTTTAAATATCAAGGTTAGGAAATCAACCGAGATTAAAGAAGCAGCATTTAAAAAAAAATAGCTTCTGGTATTAGACATTTCCAGCAAAAGGAGCCACGAGCTCGGACTCGTACTCTGTACTTCAATATATAAGGGACCGTATAAAAAGTTTTTAAAAAGAGTTATAAAGCTATATACTAAGTATGATGT
Organism: Saccostrea glomerata; assembly: GCA_003671525.1. Classification (NCBI taxonomy): domain Eukaryota; kingdom Metazoa; phylum Mollusca; class Bivalvia; order Ostreida; family Ostreidae; genus Saccostrea; species Saccostrea glomerata. The sequence continues at coordinate 4,050,524 of PRKT01000010.1, read as the reverse complement.
ATCTAAACTAAAAAAGTAAAACACTAGATTAAACAAAGATTAAGATAATATTTGCTACATGTATCTAAATTCAAAATAAAACCACCGATTTTGAACCCAAATATCATCCCCATATTTCAATACATGTAGGTTAAATCGACTTTAAGATATGTTTGATATGATATTTTTATCCGAGTCGGAAATAAATCAATTATTGATTTAAATCTGGAATTTCTATGTAACGCAATTGATTTAAATTGTGTTATTTACAGGAAAGTCCTATCTTTATATAAAGTAACAAAACAAAGAGAAAGATCATTTTAATTTCAGTTAGTCTGAACTTATGAAAAATACGCCAAATATGACTGAAAACGCTACAATCATATTATGTTGTTTTATCTAGGAAACAGTGTTTTTGTTGTTTGTAAATAAATCAAATTTTGACACGGCACCTGAAATATTTGAAACAACTGTCAGATTCAGTGCGCGAGTACGGTCTCGAGATTGCGAAATCTGGAAATGTCTATTACTAGAATATTTCATTAAGTAAAGAAACATCACAATCTACAGGAGCTGTTCATATTTTGCAGCAAAACTAGTTCTCTCTAAACAATTAGAGTTTCCATAATAAATTAAGACATAAAAATAAGAGGCATCAAATAAGTCATACTTGACGGAAGGATTAGCAACTACAGTATGATTGATTGATTGACTTTATGTTGTTTAACGTCCCTATCTCGAGAATTTTTCACTCATATGAAGACGCCACCACTTGCCAGTGGAGAGCTGCAACTTTTGTCACATGCTCGGCACTCAGTGACATTGAGCAGTGAGGGATATTTTTCGTGCCAGTAACTACTGCGATAAGGGATCTCGGTCTATACGGTCTCGTCGGAAAGACCGGTCTCCACGTCCCACAGTGGGATTCGAACCCACGACGTAAGGATCAACTCCTTACTTCGTGAGTCTAGAGCAGACGCTCTAACCACTGCGCCACGCGGCGACGATAATATTTGGAGAACCATCTGTTTTCCGCGACTGAATAAAAATAAATTACATTGTGCACCTCCAATTCTATTTGCTGATTTAATAGATACATGATTTGCGGTTTCCCATAGCAAAATTTTGACTATGCCATGCAACTATGCCATTATACTTACATGTAATCAGTAGTGACGGGTAAACTACATTAATATAATTTTATTAGAACATACTTATAGTGTATTATTACATTTAGTATGTATACATGTGCAGTGTATTTACATGTTCTGTATCTAGTTAACAAGTTAGATAAAGTTGAAGGTGTTTAAAGAAGCAGATGTTTTTTTAAATAGACAGTAGGCCGTTATTAGTTTGCTTTGCTGTAGATTTCATTTACAGGTTGTCTTAAACATTTATTATTTGTCTCCACCACCGAGTTGACAATACATGTCAATGCCAATGTTACTTCCTGAAATGTCATTTCCTGTTCCGTACATGATTCTAATTAGAAGTTGTCATGAAGTATTCTTTCTAGGAAAAATAAATTCATGTGGTGGATCAAAAATTGAAACATAATAGGTAAATTAAATACAAAATATTAATACGTAAAGCTTAGAACTATTCCTTACCCTGGAACATGTTATGTTCATATGGAGCATATGGAGACTTGAAATGGATTGAAGAAATCTTTGAAAATTATGTTTTCATCAAAACTGTTGAATTTCAAAATTAAGTATAAGTAACGATTTAGGAATAGGTATTTACAGTGGATTATGACAAAGAGCAGCCTTGATTTCATATTTAATGTGTACATGTCTACATGTATGTATGGTACTTGTGATTTTTTTTGTAAATATATAAATGACTGCCGTCACGAGAAAAGGGCCCTTAAGGTCAAATTTTCACAAATTGACTTTTTGGTAAATTTTGATAGCCGGACTCTTTCTAAATGCAAATATACATAAATATTAAAAATATCTCACTTTTTCAGTATTTTATGAGCATTTTAGTGAGGCGCTCCAAAAACAACTTTGACGTTACTCACTGAAAACCTAGTGACGTCGCCTGCGTCTAATTCAATTATGTACGAGGGTTGTCCCAAAATTCCGTAGACAAGCGTTGCTTTGTAGGAACCCTACGTCATACATTAATGAAACTTCGTATATAGATTAAACCAATACTATCTAATAAATTTATGGACAAATATGGAGAAACTACACAGAAAATTCCAATTTAAAAGACACATTTCATTGTCTAGTGTAGGAAGGTGGCGCAATGCTCAAAAGTTGCAAATAAAACTTTGCATATTATATTTAAAATCCTACAGAAAAGTAATTACTGCCCCGTATTTTTTAAAAAGGAAATGAAAATTCTTAATGATGTTTTATTAACTATATTTCCTCAAAATTTGGAGTTTATGCTTTGTGACAAATACAAATTTTTATAACGTTTAATATACATGGGGTTGAAATCGGACTTTTTACAAAATGGCGGCTTCGTTGACACAGGCGGCACATTGGACTATGATCAAAAGTTTTGTTTCTGAATTTACTCTTACAGAAATGTACTAGTCATAAATGTTTGGTAGAGTAGGAAACTTTTTCTCGTCCATAGTATTTAAAATGACAAAACGGTTTCTCTATGTATATGTGAATAACAGTAACTAAAATAAATACAGGGATAAGAAATGGGCAAGAGTTCCATTGTGCAACTCCATTAGAGGAAACAGACGAAAAGTCTGTATAAATATAGCGTTTTCAAATTATTATTATTTCATACCTGTACATGTATATACTTTTTTTACATATTTTAAAGTTTTATCCTTTCATCGTAATTAAGATATTTCACATTTATAACTATAACCGTTTCGTTTGATTTAAGAATTTGATTCTGGTAATTGAAATATTTTCGCCAAAAATTTGACCCTTTGACATTTGTATTTTTTGACGATGCAGATTGCTCCGGGTGTTAGAGAATGATATCACTTTAAATGTTATTTCTCGAAAAGTTTTCAAGTAAACATGATAAAACTTCGTAATTTATTTGTCAAGAACACGCTTTATCCACCCTGAAAATTTTATAAAGATACATTAATTTCTTTGAAAGATATGAGCCCAGTCTACGAAATTTTGGGACAACCCTCGTATTCAATAGAATTTCGCTAAAAAATTAGTTCAAAACATTAATTAATGATATATTATATACTGAATCCCTGTATTTAATTATAATACTTGTAAATTAAATGTTTGATGTTCAGCTTTAGAAATGTATTTATGAATACCTGATGTGGTGGTGATCTATTTGACGCAAATGAAAATGGAAGTTTGAATTTGAATGGTCATTTATTAGTAAATAAATGATGAAGAAACAAAATGTCATCACATAGTATAATTGACAATAACAAACACACATAACAAAAACCATCATAAAATCTCAAGTTCAACAAAATATTATGCAATGAGGTATGCATGATATAAAAATGAAATGTATTTTTAAAAGATATGTGTGAAAATAACTTGAATCGGTCGCTCCAGTGAAGTTTTCAATTTGTTGACCGCTTTTCTAGAGAGCTGTTACAAAATTGATTAAGTCTTAATTAAATTGATTAACGTTCTATGGTGCTAGTTTTGTATGTTACATCGAAATTTTGTAAAAATATTCAATAATTGTTAAGACCCATGGGTCCGCTGCTTTTTACTTGTCGGAACACGTTAGGCCCTCGATCATTCTCCAATAGTAATCCTGCATGGACCTGCTCCTGTAAAATCTTAACTTGCCATGAACATAAGCATGCATGAAGGACAATACCTAATAAACATATCAGCAAAAAAGTTTGAAGTTGAATTCTTGGATGATGGTAAAATACCTCTTGTATCTAATGTATTATTGACTAAAATATTTAACCCTTCATACCCGAATTGAATTTGATAAACTCGTACGAAAGCCCATTGATTTTTATATGCAAATAGACGGGTTGACATTTTAAGCTTACGTCGGGTTGTTTCAACTTTATCAAGTTAATGGAGCAATCTTTGGTTCTTGCTTTGAAATGTGACTTAGAAAATTTACAATTCGATTGGGGCGTAATCTCAGTTATTAATGTTTTATCAAAATTGTGTCAAATATCTTTCATTTGACGCATTCTTGTAAATTAAATTATCGACAAAAATTGATTAGACCGACAAAATAGCCAGCTGCACCTCAAATTTGCTGTTGCATATATCGACAGGAGCTATGATATGCGGTAAACGTGAGTGGCAATAAATTGCTCATTTGCATTTTCATTTGTTAGACATAATTGTAAACGTACGGTGTCTTTAGCATTCAATAGAAAAGAAAATGGTGATTACAAATTTATGATGACAAGAAATTGAACATTAATTAACTTTATCTTCATGTACTGTAAGCAGCTGTACTTAAGTACACGACTCTGGAATCAGCCCATTTCTATATTCTCCTTGAACTTGCTTTATCTTAATTAATTAAATGCATTTTTAAATTTGTGGGACAACCCACTATTCCAGATCAGCAAGTGCTCTTGTTCTCAATACACCCAGATTCCGAGATACTTTTATTTGGTGTCTGACAATGTGTGTATTTAGGGGATACGGATGTTTATAGAAAACATTCCTGAATGTTATTTCTTTCAATCATTGGGACGTGTGCCTTGAAGTATTAACAGAAGAAACCTGCTACAAAGGAAGTTGATGATATACTTTACTTGTTTATGTTGTGAATCTTTTATTGCGATAGTATATAAAAGTACATTTATTGAAGCTTAATTTTGGAAAGTATCAAAATTCATGTTCCTTAATTTATGCACCTCCGTTTTTCTTTTACATTGGATTGCATTGCTTTTACAAAAATATATATATATATATAAAGTTGACAACTCCATTTATGTAAGTTGCAGATGCTTGTGATAAACAGCAACGAAAAACCTTTTGTACAAATGTAAATTAGTTTAAAGCAAGAAGATTTTTAAAGTACAAAAATGGTCATATTCCGCCTGGAATTTATTATTCAATGTGTCTCATACAAAATCCTTATTCTCGGTCAGGCCTCACTGTATTAGATCTTGCATGTACGTGCAAGGAAGGTCAATCATCGGGGATAAGAATTAACCATATGATTATTGTAGCAAAATTTCATGTACTAGTATTTGAACATCTATTTTTACAGTAGACCTCGGTAGCAGCGTAAAGTATATAGCTAAATGAAAATGAAAACAACAAAAACATCCATTAATATTACTTGTGGACGATGCTTAAACTTAATCTTTTGTCTTAGTTCCAATCAAAAAAAGAAGGTATTGCAGCATTGGCAACAGAGGGAAACCCTCCAACCACGAAAAATATGCAACATGGCTTTATAAAATATGAGGAAGCCATGCTAAGACAGACAGCAGTGGTTTTCTGGATTTAGTTTCGTACTATGTGTTCTTGACAGATATATAGTCGGTTTTTCTTTAGACAACAGAGCACAATGATTGAATCCAGACTTACTGTAAACATTTCTGGCACTATTACCTTTAACTCCTTCAGAGTATTAACAATTTCTAAAAACAGTCCTGCATAAACATTTTGAAGAGTTTCAATTTAATTTATATTTAAATATTCTTCTCCCGAATCCTCCAAATCAGTTTAACATCTGTGGTCTCTTTGATTAAAAGATACGCTATTTCTAGTGTATAAGTTATCAGGAATTTACATATTCAATTCAAAATCAATATCATACTATTATTGCTGTTTTTGGGTCAATACGATGATTTAGACACCTGAGAAGTACAATATTCACTGAGCCCGAAGGGCGAAGTGAATATTATACTTCGAAGGTGGCTTCATGTAAATAGAGGATATTCAATGTTTTGTAGTTGAATATGGAATTTATTTCACGAGTGGGACAGGATTTTTGATATTTTCACGAGTGCGAAGCACGAGTGAAAATATCAAAAATCCTGTCTCACGAGTGAAATAAATTCCATATTCAACTACAAAACATTGAATTTTCTGTTTATTACATTTCTAAAATAAAATTCTTTGATTTTTTCCTTTGCCTCTGTCATTTTGTTATACAGTCATAGGCTCGTGACGTCATAGTTGAGAGGTTGAGACGTCATAACTATCTGAGGTGAAAACACTGTAAACATGGATTTAGCAACATATTTTTGGTAATTTTAACAGTTTTATTCGCTGTCAGAGTGGTTTATTTATTTTCATCTATCTTACGTTAGGTCAAGGAAGATTTTTTTTACAATAATCTTCGTTATGGGAAGGGAAATCGAGAGTTTTCCCGCACTTCTGATATTCATCACACTGTGACAGGATATCATTTTGATATCCTTTCACAGTGTGACAGGATATCATTTTTATTCAATGAATAAATTACAGTATTTCACGGGTAAAAATGTAATAAATCATCGTATTGACCGCAACAAATAGCATTAACTTTTATTATATGATTAAATTATTGCAAACTCCTACAAGACTTTTTTTAATTTGCTTTAATTGAAGACTTCTTTTATTTGCTTTAATTGAAAGTTTCAATGAGAAATTTCAACAAATAAAAAAACATTGTAACAGGAAAAATGGAATGCGAATAATTCATTATATTGACCTGCAATAATACCTTCTATTGACTTGAAAGGTCACGTGTAGGTCAATAAAACGTAGTATTTTGTCTAACATTGTTGGATAATTCGTTTATATGATAGGGAACATATATTGTTTCGAAGTTAGTTGAGTAGCTTATAATATAACTTACCTCTTATCGGTATATATACAGTATTTCAGTGTATGCTCCTCAAGTGTTATAATGTAATCTTATAGTAGAATATTTTGTTCGTCTTTCTGTTTGAATTTTTATACCCAGCTTTCGCTACAAGAAAGAGAAACTAGTATTTATTTGATACGTCTGTCTGTTTGTTCTGCCTGTCCGTATCACGATAGTATCCCTATTAAACTTAGATCAAAATTTCAAATGACCTAAAGATTACCCCTATTGATTTCGATGTCAAAGGCCAAAGTCAGAAATTCATACATTTGGGTTAACTAAAATGGTTTTATATATAAGCATTTTTATTCTGCGAATGTTTGCAATAAAATATTACAAATGAAAGAAAACACCTTCATTGATGTAAAATGTCAGTGGCATAATACATACTTTTACAGATTCACTTTAATACTGTCTTTATTTAAACCATCACCTATATAATGTTGGGGTATTAAAGTGTAAAATATATATGGGAGCAAATGTTAAGGATAACAATCATGTGTGGTCTTTCATCGTGATTTTGTCCTAATAGTATGTTCAACTCTTGTGAGAAGTTCAGAACCTCCAATATAAAAATAATCAATTGTAAATTAATTTAATGATATATTTCAACCTAAGAGTGAAGATTGAACGATATTTATTTAAACACCACAAACAAAATTGACTTCATGAAGAAAAATTTAAGACTTAAGAGGGACTTTGGATATCACATTTTAGAGAAAAATCAAATTCTACAGACTGGGTTTATTCAAAATATTATCATTTTAGTTTTAAATTTTTGTAGTCGCAGAATTCTCATGTTATTACTACTATATGTTAGGTAGGTTCAAAGTTTCAGATATTTTTAAACAAGATTTACACTTTTTCAACACACATTGCTTAATTTAAATCTTAGACGTTCGCCAAGTTAATTTAAAAATCTAAAATTCGTTGTATAATGCATAATTTGAGCCATGTCTCAAGCCTAACATCACTGATTCAAACTTTTCATTGAATTAAATGAAACTCGCATCTTCGCGAAACTCGATATTTCAAGCTGATCACTACTATATTCATAACACCAAATAATACCAAAAATATGATATTTCAATATCTTTTTTATTCTTACTAACACACTAAGTAAGATTAATTATGAGTATGACCGAAATAAAAGTTATTGTTTTAATTCAAGTTAAATATTCAGTCCAAAAATTTCAGTTACTTTGCACAATTTTTCAGTTGTACGCACACTAACCCGTCAATCTTCACTTCAATTTTGAATTATGCTATATAAGTAGATTTCAAAAATACCTTTCTCAAAGCTCGTGTCAGAAGCGACAAACCTCATGGGAAGGAAAAATATCCTAAATGATATTTACTTTGTTTCTTTCAAAAATCAAATAAAACTTGGCTAGTTATATTCTGTAGATTTTATCCCTGAGAGTACTACATGTAGGACAGTCTCAAAATTGAAGAAACAAATTTCAGTCGAACAACATATACACGTACATGTACGTCATATGATTCAGTAGTAAATGTACATGATGGTGTTGTGTAAACTTAAACTTTTTTCTAAAGGTAACCGTGTGATAGGTATATAGTTACCAACGCGTCGACAGCAACCAGCCATAGCTGCTAGCTAATGCTCCCAGAAATATTGCCATCTTTCTCTCTTCTCGATCCTTAGACGCCTATCAGCAATCAATAACGAGATGCAGCAATATATAAAATGGCAGTCTGCTTGTGTATTGGCAGATTCTTTTTGATATCAGTGACAGCAAAGGAGGGAAAATTCAATAGTTACACAGAGATTTGTTAATCTAGTGTCAGGAATCGGTATTAGCTTGCAAAAGGTAAGGGAATTTGTATTAAAGCAAATTATCTGATTTTCGGAGTTGAAAAATCATAATTTGACAGGTGGATGTCAGAAGGCTCAATATCATTTAACAAGTATGTGATCGAATTGTTATTTGTAGATTGATAAAAAAAAATAAATAATATTACAGTTGCGAGAGTAAAAAAAAAATGTTTTTCTTTAACATCGTAAAATGAAAATAAAAGTTTTATATTTGAACTGAGAAAATCATTTTGTTCAAATAATAACCCAAATATTTTATTTTATATACTCTTAATAATGAATTATTCTAACGTCTTGGGAAATAATAACTTCGACAGAACATAATAGGTCATTGAAATTATTTTTATAATTTTTTTTTAACTATATTAACTACACTTTCCTTGTAAATAAACATTTTACACATGAATTACTACACACTTTAATGTAAAGTATATCTTCCGAAAAAATATTGAATAAGATAAAAACATCATTTATCATACGAATGGATGTACATTCATGATATTCGAAATTCAAATCACAAGTTTTCGGAAAATGAATGTGTTATGTCAGTTTTACACCCCTTCACGATTAGATATGTACGTATTTTGACCATTAAGTTCGATTAGATGTAATTTTAAGCTGACAAAAACATTCATATGACTGATTAAACGCGCTTAACTCGCAGTTAGTAATCTGTTCAATATTGCTCTCCTTTAATCAAAACCACTTCTTTAATCAAAACCCACCCGTTAAACAAAAAATATCATACAACGGATATCTTGAAAACTATATATTACTTTAAACATTTTCTAAAAAAAAAAGAGAGAAACGAGAAATCATGTCATGAAAAATTCTACAGTGTATTTCCATCGTAACTAAAATCGTAAAATGATTTTTTTTTCAAGCTGCATTCATCAATAAATTTAAGTTTTCATTTAATAAATCATAGCAATATATTGTACATAGAATGTTATAAGAATTTTATGAATCTTTTAAAACTGAAACGCGATTTTCAGAATATATTAAGTATACACCCAAGACAACTTTTTTTTATGTGGAGTGTAATAAGCCTTACCAATCGCAGCCGGTATGTATTGCATGGTGGTCTGGTAGCAATAATGTCAATACGCTTTAATTGTAAATAGGCCTTAAGATCGTTGGATATTTAATTAAAATCAGACCTCTGGAACGTTCCCTAGAGGTGTTGTAGAGGGAAACCTCCCCCTGAAACTCTCCCTCCAGAGTGAGCCCAAACCATGGTGTTGTCTCAATCCAGAGAAATGCTTCCCCGCCATACTTCCCCTCCCTTGAAGATGAGGATACCGGAGAGCTGATGGCTCACTCTAGAACATTACCGAGAAAATTCGTTCTGGAAGGATACTAGTTTAACTTCACTCTCGAGAATATTTCACTAATATGGAGACGCCACCACTTGCCGGTAGAGAGCTGCAAATTTTGTCCTGTACTCGGCACTCGGGCAATTGAGCAGTGAGGGATCTTTTTTGTGCCAGCACCTACTGCGACACGGGTCCTCGGTTTACTCATTCTCATCCGAAGGAATGGTCTTCACGTCCCACAGTGAGATCCGAACCCGCGACGTAAGGTTCAACTTCTTACATGTACTTCGCAACTCTAGAGCAGACTCTCTAACCACTTTGCCATGCTGGCGACTCCCATGGAGGAGATTCACTCTAAAGCCACGATTCCCTTTTGAGATCTTTCTCAAAAAAGAACCCTAGGTGATATCTAAATATATTAATATATCTGGAAACCTACGCACCTGATTCCACCTCCGGAAATTCCGGGGATCCGTGTGATATGTCCTGGTCGCAGATTTGTATAATGTTTGACTCCGACCACTGTTTCATAACTTTGCAAAGGAATTTGGGTAAATGTGAATATAATACTATTTGACTGGAATGTTAGGTTTCCTATGCGGAAGGATTTTTTGTAAAGGGTCTGCAAGATTATTCACAGGAATTTACTTTCATTCTTTATATCTAAATAGATTCTGGATATGTATTGTTTTATATTAGTTTATTAAACTGTTAAAATGAAGCGTACATGTATATCTACATCGTTAGTAAAATATACCGGATTTTTAAAACTGCTCGATTGATATGTACAGTCGATGATGGTCATTTGAAACTTCTTCTAGGAATGTTTATCCAATAGAACGCAAGTAAATCGGATATAGTTACCGCTCCACTCAAATCGGATTAAATAATTCTTAGTTGTTTGATCGACTGAAAGCAAACTTTGTGAAAACCATACCTTCACTTAAGCTTCCAGGTAATAATACATAACATTCACTTCTTTTTCTACATCGTCTCCCAAATTTTGGTTTAGAACAATTGGTTGTTGGTTATCTCATTTGCACTCATGCAACTTCCCAATGAGCTTTCTCATGAGAGGGACGTTAAACAATATACGTACAATCATCGACAAATCCAAATAAACTTAACATCTTACATTTCCCTACTTTTTTCCTTAAATCAAGACATATGATGAAATTCCATTTTAATAACGGAAAAGAAATAACTCTAAAGAACTGCAAGTACTCAACTAAGAAAACATTTACAAAATAATATTAAGATTTTAAAAAATGTATTTCATGGCAAAAATAGAAACGATTCAAATTTTTGAAATACTAAATATATTAAGATATTTTTTTTATATACGCGATACAAGCTATTTTTCATCCAATCCAGAAGGAGTGATTATCCTGCAACGGATATGAAGATAACGAACAGTAATCATACATTATTGTGAGCACTGCGCAGGGCAAAAGCGGAACTATCAGAGATGGGATCAGGTGCAATGGAGGAGAACGCATCTCCTGTCGATCGGCCACTTCCGTGTGCTCTTTATCGTGATCGGGTGAAGAGAGCAATCTGTAGTCAATTCAGTATGAAATTAATGGCCAAAAATATTGTATGAAAGACGTCAGATAACATTTAATATAAACAATATTTTAGTCAATGATGTTAATACGATGCAGACTCAGCCTATTTTAGCCCTCTCCCTACATAAAGGTCAAGGTGCAAAATAAATAATAAAAATACTAGTAAAAGAATGTACAAAAGAAAAAAATGAACAAATTTACAGAAAAAAATGAGCAAGATAACATTCGACCTAAGGAGAGAATTTATTTGCTAACAATGACTTTGTTATACGTATCGACCATACAATTTGCAAAAAGTAACTTAAAACGAGATTGCAGATACACTTTTAGCATCGATTTATTGTCAGTAGTCTGTCTCGCTCAGAAATTAGTCGTGCGAAAAACAGCTCTTTTTGTATCGAATTCGAAATGAGTATGAAACATTAATCACATATATACAGTTGATATAGGATATATATTTCCACCTTAATAAGAAAAGATACAGATAAAATATTTTAAGTCATCACTTTTATCATAAAGCTTAGTTGTTGGTTTGTAATCAATGTCTTTTTCTAGTAAAATACCTAAAAATGACGCAATTGTGCTGGACACAAGGTGTTGTTTCATTTCGAGTTCCAAGGGATATCGGATCAACATATGAATGAAAAGTAACTATATTTCATCGATAAAACGTCTTCGAAATATCTTAAATTAATTTCGACTTGAAAGCCACAACACGAGATTTCTTTTCATGTTAAAGTTCTGATATATAGTATAGATAATTCAATATCAACTTAAGATTACTTATGTGTAGAATCAAAAATGTTTTCAACAAAATAAGTCTGCAAATGACCAATAAATAACACGGTAGAAATTCTTGTTAAAAATGGCAGTGCATTGCCCATGCTATCATTACGCCTTTTCTTATCTGGGTATGATATACTTGGTAATATGGAAAAGTCACACGTTTTGATGCTATTGAATTTGGTAAGATCAGGTTCTTTATTCAACTGATACTAGTATATTGAAAAGAAAAAAATAAAGAATATGTACTACATAAATTCATACACATGTCTTTCAATATGAAAAATAACTTTAGATTTAAATTTGTTTACCATGTTGTTTTACAAATTATGAAAAACAGATAAGACAAAAATGTGTTCAATGTCAATTGAAAAACCAGGGACAACTTGTTTGAAAAATTGACTTTACTATTGTTAAAAATAAATTTATACACATTATTGGTTCATGTAAAGTGAAAGAAAAAGTAAGAACCGAATTCGAAATCAGAAAAAATAATACTCTATACAGATTTAGGCGGTTTATACCATGTAATCAATAAATTAACAATCGTCAAACTCAACCATTAAGAGATTAGAAACTTCAAAAGGAATTTTCACGTTTCATCAACTCCATCATTTATTTTTTTTCCCTTTGCAGTCACTGCCTATGAACGGGTCTTTTTGTAGGTATATTGATCCCTCGCTTCCAAATGATCGCTGCCTTGTATTGCACATACATAAGTGTTTTGTAAAAGTGAGTGACAAATTCAAATTCTGTTCCTATTGACAATTACGTTTGTGGGGTTAAACACCCTCCAGGTCCTACATGTTCTTGGCTGTAAGTTTATGCTAGCTATGCAAAGGGGTATCGTTCTCGCCGATTAGATTAGATTTTATTTGTTTGGCCTTCTTTATGCTACGTTCCCACTGTCGTGTGGTCAGTTACGCACGTCACGATAGATCAATCGTAGTTGATCGCAGAGTTTTTATTGAATTTTATGCCAAGATACGAAGAGATGCGTATAGGTGCGTTTTCATACGTTTCGTTACGCTTTTATGCGCTATGGTCACGATGGATAAATCTTATGTGATGCGATCTCTGACGCTCTGACTACCGTTTGGATAAGATGAATTACGTTCCAATAGGATTATCAAAAATTAGTTGATAAAGGACCTCGATCTGTCACGAATATCACGATCCGAGTTCTCGATTAGAAAGGATCTCCTACGTTTTAATACGTACTCTTACGATATAATTCGTTCATCGCGCACTCTTGCTCTAATGTACGATAGAATAACACGTTCATTTCAATGTCTTTCACGATCAGGATCAAGATAGATGACGCTTTGAGCTACGAGTGTATCCTGAGAGACATATAAAAATCTGGCTATACTGAGTCCATTATATTTTATCTATTAAAAAGTAAACAAAACATGAACATACAATCAATAATAATGGCAGAAGTGGAGGATGATGACAACTACATAAACGTGGTGTTTGTAGTGTAACTATGGTCATATGTTATTGCTGTCAAAGTAGAGCAAAGGCAGCAGTATAACTGTTTTCTTATCTTTTTATTTTTTTTTTACCGATATTGCCTTTGATCGAACTAGTTCAGGTTCAGAAGAAGATAGGATATCCCCCTCTTTCTTTTTTGCACCTTTTTTAGGTGGCATCTTTAAAATATTTTTCCAAAACTCAGACATTTTTTTTCAATCGGGAAAGAAACGCGTTCAATTCTCTCGTTAGAAAAATTTCTGACAGTCAACAAAAATTTCACGATCAACACGATAGCCACGATTGAGCACAAGATTTGTTTCGGTTGGAAACGATCACTACGATCTGTCCACATTCGAGTCCCCGATTTTAATCGTGGCGCCAATCGTGATAGTGGGAACATAGCGTTAACGTTTGCTTGGTATCTCCCGACTCAGGACGAAAACATTTAGTCTGTAGGTAGATAGAATGATTTTTTTAAACTCAAGGTTTTTTTTTGTGTCGCCTGCTGAGCAGATCGGCACTAAGGGATCTTTTTACCCGGCGTCTGTATGTCCGTCTTTCACACCTTGTATCTCAAGAACTGTAAGAGATATTGTTTTGATATTTTGCACATTCATTGCTTGACACTATGACATTCGTAAATTTTCATGGTTACCGATCTCGTGACCCTTGACCTTGTCCTTTGACCTACTCTACTTTAAAAAAAATTAAAAGTGCCAATATACAGTATATTTTAGACATTCAACTCTATGCTATTAAGCATGTGCACTGATTGTCATTAAACATTAAGAAAAATACCAGCGTTACTGTTCACTTTACTTTGACCTACTTTACTAAGAATGCCTAATTTTATTTAAGCTAGACTTTTGGATTTTGAGTGGCGGTGTTGATAATTAACATTATACATATTTATATATAATTATGAAATCATCATATTGTTTTGTTGAAACAGTATGATTTCCAGAAACCACACAAACTGATATTTATGAAAATACATCAGGGTCGGGATCCCACAACGGATCGTATAGAGTGACAAATGGTATTAAGACTTTGAAATACGTATTATGATAAATATTTTTACGATGATTTCAACTTGATTATTCATTTGAGTGTTGATAATTATTTTTTGGACAGAGTCTTATAAATAAATGTGTGGATGTTTTTGTGCATTTATGAACTACTTGTATCATGCTCGATTTTTTTAGCATGAAATACTGTATATGCTTGTAGCATATAAATAGCTGACCACTCTTAGATTTAGTTACATCTTTGAAGAAGCTGAAAGCATGCATTCTTGGAACTATCTAAGTTATTATTGAACCTAGAGGTAGTTACAAAATTAAAATGGCTGTTGAAGGGATGAGAAATCCCATATGAATGAAAAACTCGTTTCCTGAATGTTAAAAAGGATTTGAATCGTGCAATTTTAAGCAAGTCATTCGGAAGAACGCACACACTATTTTAAACGATGGCCTTATATAGAAGGTGAAGATAGCATCAATGAACAATCTCGTCAATATAGTAAACAAAACAAATAATAAAGCAAAAAATACGGACCCATATAAAAACCTGCGTAGCCGAAATGAAATTTCTTGATAAAACAATAATCTAACATATATAAAACTTTGGAGACAAAATACGACCCAACTAAGTTGTATATACTGTAAAATCACATATTTTCGTGGGAACAAATTTTCGAGGTTTCAAAGAAAAGTATTGGTTTGTGGGGATTTCATTTCGTAGTTGGAAACAGCTACCGCAACACGGGACCTCGGTTTCTTCCTAAGGGCCGATGGGAAGTGAGGATAGAGGCCTGGTTTAAATTCAAGTGTGTCCTGCGATATCTAGTTAACTAGTCAAAGAATATACCTGTATAAGCATGATTATGAATTTTACGATTTTGTAAAAATTAACCTTTCAAGCAATTTTAAACATTTATATGTTAGTCAAATCGACTTATCATGCATTATACAGGAAAATTCATTTATTACATAAACTCTCATTTCCTAACTTTTCATTTACCCTTCAATTATCAAAATGACAGATTTTGTTAGTTTAGAAAATACATTTTCTTTCCCGTTAAATTATATACATGTACTGGGAGTATCTAATATTATTGAAGATTTCATTCTACGATTAATTTAAACAGGAAGGATTTACACGCAATTCTGGATTAAGCTATCACGAAACTCCTGCTATCACTTATTTCCCGTTAAAAATACAAAATGGAGATGTCTTTAGGAATGAGAAAAATATGTGAACCCCGTGGCTGCTTGACGTCTATAAGACTAAAACGAGATGAACAGGGCCACTCACACTGTTAACGAGCTCAATTACACATTTGCTTCAAGTTCTGTTATCATTTTGTTTTAGACGCAGCTGGCATATGACAGTTTAGTGGCAATTTGGTAATTTTAAACTGTAATAATGACCAGCTTTGGAAAAAAAAAGCAGGAACTCTGTTTGAACTTGAAAAGTGGTAGAAAACAATGCCTACTACCCAGGTGTTCTCGTGCTCAGTAGTGGAATTACATGACAAAACCGGTATAGTAGATTTCATCTCGCCTTGATGAGTTGGTCATTCTCCGACAGAGGAAATGATTTTAGTTAATCATGGAACATAGCATTCATTTATTATGAGAACCATTCAATCCGAACAATTTAACTTCCGATGGAGTAGCTTATTAGGAAAAATAAAATGGCAGGTGTTTTTTGAAGTAACATTTCCATTGTCGAAGCTATTTCTTTAATAGAGAAATACCATAGTTATAAAATTTATGTAATAATACATTCCTGAAAAATATTATTGTAATAAAAATAAGATTTTGACCTTACTTTAAAGTTAATTTTTATTTTGAGGCAGGATATTGTTAATCATAACTACTAGTAAGTCTAGATGGCGTGTCCAGAATTTAATCAACTTTACTACGTGCTGGTCTTTATATCATTCTCAGGATATAATACAATTATTGCTGTTTTTGAGGTCAATACAATGATTTTAGCCACCCGTAGGGCGAGGTGAATATTGTACTTTGAAGATGGCTTATTCAAAAGCATTATATTGACTGAAAAAACAGCAATAATTGTTTTATTATATGATTCATTGATTTAATGATACAGCTTATACTTGTTCGAATTCAAATAAGTCCTAGCCAAGTACAAGAGAGAAGCAGAATTAATATGTAAATAAATCTTATTAGTCGTATTATTTGTTCAGTAAAAGTGTTTGAGGGGGATCCCTGCATTCCCTCTAACCACCCTTACCCGAAAATATATATTCGCTTATGTTTTGTTCTCATTAAAAAAAAGTCATTGTCGTTTGAATAGCTTTCCAAAACAATCTGTATCAATTTGGAATTTCCTGATCTATTTTCAGATCACTGTAGAGGAAATAAATCCTTGTATTTACCTGGAACGTCACGTGCAGGTAAATATAACATAGATTTCTTCCACACTGTTGGATCTCAGCCAATCAGAATGATAGGAATTATTCAATCATATAATAAATAGAATTACATGTACATGTACCCAGGAATATTCTGTCGCTGTCAAGTATGAAACTGTTTGAGGAGGGAGGAAGGTATCAACAAATTGACATTCAGGTATAACTTATTATGCCAACCTTTGAAGTGGGAAGGAAGGGAGGGCATATTGCTTTGCTTCTGTCTGTCGGTCGGTCTGTAGGTCCACCATCACTTTCCGTTTATTTTCTTCGCAGAGGTTGCACATATTGAAATGATATTTGGTATACAGATTTATCTTAAGAATATCTAAGTCAACTTTTGTTTTGGGTACGATCGGGTCATTTTGGACAGAGTTATTCCCCTTGGACTTAAAAAAATTCCAATTATTTACAATCCTTTTATTTTCTTCGCAAAAATTCCAATTATTTTGGGGAGGGGACATAAGTGTTCTACAAACATTTCTTGTTTTTTTTATATACTTTAATCTTTCAACTATCATTTGGCAAAAAAAAAATTATTCATTTACTTTCAATTGATCATTTTTGTATATCTATATATCTGACTCTTCTTCTAACGGAGATCAATAATCTGAAAATGGCCACAACCACCCAGTCTTCTAAATGCCGGTTGACCTATCCCCCAAATTTTCTAATTTTCATGAACTTTTTTCTCTATTATCCACCAATATAGGTTAAGCCATCTGTAATGGTTGTCACCCCTCTTAACTAGAGAGGTTAAACCAGGTCTTAGATAATATCATAAACGAACTTTCAAATTAATAGAATGAAATCTGAATACGACGAAAAATGGTCCTATGTAAAAGTTCATAAAAACAATGTAAATTGAGAAATCCAGTTACATACAATGCATGTGCCCCTTCTCAATGCAAGATGTGAAAAGAGACAAAAATCGTGAAATTCAATGTAAAAGTGTCATATACTCACACTAGATCCCATGTCATGATGTGAAAACAGAAAAATCGTAGGAAATTCAATGTGTAATATTACTGTCGACTGGTCATAAAGAAAGCCTTGCAATTTCTCAGAAAAAGGTTTGTCAAACTTCGATCTTATGACAGTTAAAGATTGCTTTTGTGAATTAGTTTTATTGCGTTGTCTCTATACATTACGTATTTGTCAAACTTTGGCTACAAAGGTTGTTGACATTGTTGCATGATCAGCCTATTTGTCAAGAACTTGCCTCTTGTAAGAAATGGTTCCTGTTACATTCTAGTATGCATAAGGGGATCAACTCGGAAACATAAACTCAATGTGCAGGTGAATATAATATATTGCTACATAGGTAAGGGAAGTTGACGATAAAAAAGTTAATAAATCATATTTATCATGAAGCTTCGAATTCGCTTTTAGTTTGCAATCAGTTCTTTCTAAAGAAACATGTTTTTTTTTCGAATTAAAGGGATACAACCTACAATTCAAATGAGCATTCGAAACCGACAAAATGTCACTGATGTCAGTAAATGGCCTTAAAAAGGGGAATTTAGTTCATCTTTTCCTGGATTTTCAAAACGTTCTCCTCTGTAATAATGTACGATTCTACTAATTACGGGACAAAATTTGTACCCATAGAATTAACTTTTCAAATACTTTCAATAATATTAATCTTTACAGAGTCCGATACATGTTTTATAACGTCACAGAGACCGTGAAGAGAATACAACATTCTCTTTGACCCAACAATAAACACCCCACTTCTTTCTTTTATTTTCTGGAAAAATAAATCCTGGATATTTTTTTTAACTTCATAAATGTCTTATAGATCGTCTTGCAATTCTTAAAGTATGACGTTTTGGGTTTTTGTTTTTTATTTACAGTTGTGTCTCCTCCATTTAATCTGACGTCACTATTCTTCATGTTTATAAGGCATATATAATAAAAATATTTCCTCTATTGCTCATAATCAAATATTACAGAAGTGTATATCTGTACTGATGACCCGTGGTCATGAACACTGCAGCAACGTATATAAAATCACGGTGGAGGAAAAAACCCATTCAATTTCGAGTTGTTGATCTCGCAATCACTGCAAACACACAAGGGTAGCCGGCAAGCCAATTTAAGCAAGATTGATCCAAACACTTCGTATAGTAAGAGGACTGTCCTTAATAAAGGAGATCGGATAGAAAACAAGCATTTGGTTATTTTAATCTGCTGTGATATTAAAGTCGGAAATAAGATAATTAAAAACGGCTTTATAGTCGGTTTGATTTGATTCTATGAAATACGAGAACGTCGTATAGTGTACTCCAAAGAGTCAGTAAGAAATGACAGGGGATTCTCACTCCTCCATGGCACCTGATCCAACCTCCGATGTTTGGAGCTTCATGTTTGCTATGCATCTATTTTGTATTATTTCATGGCCTAATTCATACTGGAAATGTTGACGTGTATTTTTATCTTTAACAAAATCAACGATACAGTTTTTCACATTTAGATTATTTGTTAACATGGATGTTTTTTCTCTCGATTTAGTGTTAATGAAGGATATGGAGATAACGAACAGTATTCAATATCAAAGTCCATAAAGCAATACATAATAGGAGCAGAGCTCCAAAACGTCAGATTTTGGATCAAGTGCCATGGAGGAGTGAGCATCCCCTGCGGACCGGTCACACCCGCCGTGTGCTTCTTGTCATGATAGGGAAATAACGGAAAAATCCGTCGTCAATTCAGTGTATAAATAATGGCCTTACAAATAGTATGAAAAAAGTCAGCTAGCATTTGACTCAATGATAAATTGTATTTGCTGACAAGGTCATGGTATCGACCATAGAACTTACGAAATGATGACTTTAAACGCGACTGCTGAAAGTCTTGTTTCATCAACTTGTTTGTAAAAAAAAATTGACCTCGTTTTAGAAATTCATCATACACAGAGCATGCTCTTGCGTATCGAATCAACTATGATTTGTTAATCCGTATGAAGGTGTATTGCTGCATAGATACATGTAAGGAAAGTTGATGATAAAAAGTAAAAGTCATCACGTTTATCATGAGCTTGGTTGTTAGATTACCATTAGTGTCTTTTTCAAGTAAAATATCCAAGTATGAAACAGATGTGTCAAACACTGTGGTGTCGATACGCAAGAGCATGCTCATCTTAGTTAAGTATGCTTTGTGTCCAAAATTCAGCGTCAGATAGATATTAGACCCTCCGCGCTTACAGATCCAAAACTCAAGTAAATGTATATTCCAAGTTGATCCAATAAAAAGTACAAAATTGTTTGAGAGATTGGCCCAATAATTGGTACATACATGTATGTGAGACGGTAAGGTGGTCCTCCGCTCGGAGACGTTGGTTATCTCTGGGTATGTGCTTTCCACGCACCATAGTGACCCCCTCACGCCAACATTTCAGGAAAAGGCCCCATTGGACAAAAACTTCCGAGCTTTCTTGAACTATTTTTGGTATCATAATATGTGTTTTATACGTATATTGTATTTACATACCGAATTAACATTTTTAAAAATTTTGACGGAC
Source organism: Saccostrea glomerata (assembly GCA_003671525.1). NCBI lineage: Eukaryota > Metazoa > Mollusca > Bivalvia > Ostreida > Ostreidae > Saccostrea > Saccostrea glomerata. Next base: position 4,029,844 of record PRKT01000010.1, on the reverse strand, counting down.
AAATTTCCCCTTAATAGTACCAAACATTATATGAATCGAATCTTCTTTGTATCTTGGCTATGTTTCATAGTCATATATGAACAATACAAAACCAAATCTATAGCCTAACGATGATCTCATTGATACATTATGTTCTACACACCGGACATGATTGACAGAAAAGCATAATGGAGTGATATGAATTATGAAAAACTGTGTTGTGTAAGGTACATGTACAATTCGTGTTCTTTTAAAACCAGCTGAAATCTGAATCAAAACGCTACATAGAAATTGCAGCTAAATCTTTCTCGACAAACATTCAAACAATAAATACATTAGGGCAAAAGACAATCAGGCCAATTCCCTATGAGGGATTTTATTCCATTTACGAGATCTATTCTATTTACGTTTTAACTCTACCGGGAACTGTAAATGAGAAATGATTGTAAATTTGTTTGTTATCCTATTAGTTTTTATATTGATTTACCATTTATTGTCATTTCAAAGACGTTTTTGTTTATCTAGGTAACAAAAGGCAGCGTCAGGTTTGTGAACCTCGCGGGGAACCGACGACTGGTTCAACAGCTGTGAAAAACAAAAGAGATGGAGACTTTTCACCTTAACACATCCAATTCTACTAACAATGAAACAATTTCTCCCGAAAATTACTCAGAAGACCTTGCTAAAATAGAAATCATTCTGCAAGCCATTATACTTTATATGGCAATTTTTGGAAATGCAGCCGTCCTAATCGTTTTTCGTGTGAAATTAAAAAGACTGAGCAGAATGCAGTGGTTTATCGTACATTTGTGCTTTGCAGACATTTTTGTTGCATTTTTTAACGTTCTCCCACAATTAATATGGGACATCACATACCGTTTCCAGGGAAACAATTTTCTTTGCAAAATGGTGAAATATTTCCAATTGGTTGCCATGTATGCGTCTTCATACGTGTTAGTTGTGACTGCATTAGATAGATACATTAGCATTTGTCACCCGCTGACCAGCCACACTTGGTCAAAGCGACGGAGGGCGAATATTATGGTCTTCGTAGCTTGGCTTCTTGCGTTATTTTTTTCCATTCCTCAGCTGATTTTGTTCGCCTACATAGAAACTTCCCCCGGAAGTGGCGAGTACGACTGCTGGGAAACTATGAGTACCGGAGAACCCTGGGAAATAATGGCATATATGACATGGATTTTTTTGTCTATTTACTTCATACCATTTCTCATTCTTACATTTGCTTACTCACGGATTTGTTACGTTGTCTTTATCAGTGTATCCTCCAAGGAACAAGTTCGGGTTTCTTTCAATACAAAGTCTAACGGATTCAATAAAAGAAGTGATTTACTGACAAATCCTCGAGCACATACCCGCTGTGCCTCAAAATCCAAGAAAAAGACAATATACTTGACACTAACAGTAGTACTGTGCTACTTGATTTGTTGGGGACCATTCTTCATTGCTCAAATTTGGGCCGCCTATGACATAACTGCACCATTTACAAGTAAGCATTGACATGATGTTCTATTCTTATTCAATATGGTCCTTTTTTTATCATCAGCTGTTTTTTCCTTGATATATTTCTAAAGGTGAAACATTAATCCTACCTCCAGGTGTCATGCTTTTTATACATGTCCCACCCTACCCCTGGGCGTCATGGTTTGACACTACACGATGCTCAACTTTTATTCAATATGGACCTGCTTTTCTTCATCAGCTAATTTTGATATCGGGTATCCCTATGTGAAACAATCCCCTCCTCCTACCCCCAGGTGTTAATGATTTTTTTCTTATAGATGTGATGTCTCACTCTACCCTTGAGAGTCATGATTTGAACAAAATTGCATCTATATTATGTAAATTTCAAACTTTTAACCTAGTGGTTCTCGAGAAGATTTTCAATTGATAACAAATTTTCACTTATTCTGAAATATCTACCCCTGAAAGACACTATGGCCCTTCATTTGAACTGAATTTAATTATACGTAAATATGCTTTGTGGCAAGTTTTGTTAAAACTAGCCCAATCAGTGGTTCTTGAGATTAAGTCGAAAATAAGAAAAGTTCACATACGGACAGACACACAGCAAAACGGACAAAATGTAACCAGAAGCTTTCAGCTCTGGTAGCTTTAAAGAAGTAAAAGAATTCACTGGATAAATAAGATGAATTGCCTTTCTAATGCGACCCTGAATAACTAGAAAATCGGGTGATGGTTTACAGGTAGGTCAATCAAGTCGAAAGTAAAAGCTCTTTCCTTTGACCATTATTCAAAATTAATATTTGTTTATCATTTTCAAAACAAGAACTCAAAGAAGACGGTACAGTTATGGCTTAATTGTGCTTTAAAAATTGAATGTTCTTTAAGTCATGAAATTAGCTTTAACATGAGTTGAGTATATGGCATTCTGGAAATATGACGTCATTAACTTCGTACAGTTCTAAGTTTTGAGCAGAAAAGTTTCTCAAATTGATTCAATTCTGTTGTAATTTTACTTTAAAAAAAGTGTCCACAGCCGTTGTCGGCTTCACTTTGTGGATCAATTGTGTACAATACTTAAATAATCACATACCTCAAAATCTTTGTGGGCGATGCATGTGTTCCTTGTTTTTTGAACGAAAATTCCACTGAAAATTGATGTCTTCTGCAACGTTTGCAAGAAAATTTGGGAATATCCACAGATTCATAGCGTCACAATTAGCATTTAAGAGGTCATATAAGAAGTTCTTACTACATTGCCAAAAATTAAATATGACTGAAATATTGTCCACTCGGCGTTCAATAATAATAATCAATCAATTAATCTTACTACATGGGATTTCATTCAAAAAACATCCATTTGAATTTCTTACGTCACTTTCATCTTTTAGATGTTTTAGATCTTTTAGGAAAAGACGGCCAGATTAAGCAAAAGCCGTTTAGTACGAACACGGATATAGCGAATTCACGGATATAGCGAAGTTATCTTCAATACACCCAGCTATATAAATTGAACAAATTCCTTATACGGATATAACGGATATATTGGTCCTCGTGACTTCGTTATAACCGAGTTTTACTGTACCTTGTTCTTTAAACGTGAAACAATGCTGCACATTCAACAGTGTATCAAAAACAACTTTTATGTGTCACATGTGCACCACTAGTCTGGTTTTACTGTGATTACAGTAAGATTAAGCTAGACTATGTTCTTCCACATTTACATAGGGATCTGAGTTGAAGAACTGACTTACTGTCAATAGACTATATTATACTGTATAATATATACAAATATTACTTCTTTCCTAACCTTGGACATAATCAGTGGCAAATAGGTGTAACCATGTAAAGAGATTTTGACTTCTCAAGAACTAGATTATATACTAGTATATTAATTTAAACTTGATTATATTTAATAAATTAAAATTTTCTCCAGCGTTGGATCTTAAAAAAATATCGACCAGTGTATCATAGCGGTCAATATTTGAAAAGCATATAAGGTAAAAAGTTCATCATGCGTTAGCTTAATATGGAAACTAAAATAAAATGATTAAGCGATATTTGATAGATTCTAGGAAAAAAAATTATACTTCATTATAGAAACCTGAAACTTCACAACTCTCAGTGAGATAAGCAGACTTGCATGATCCACTGAAAATGATTTCAAATTGCTTTTTTTTTCACTTATCTATTCCGTCATTTGAACCGTAAATGCATGAACAAACAAATAAGAATTTTTATTGCAATTTCAAATTCTATTAGTTATCTTCTAGAAGTGTTTCCTTCAGTAGTAACTTTCATCATTTTTTTTATTATTAAATTATTAATATATTGATTAGTTCCATTTGCATTTGGCATAAGAATTTATTTTTTTTCTAGGAACAAATTGGTGATCATTTCTCAAATTAACAAGTCATGTAAGGTAGGACAAAACACCCCTGGATTCTTTTTTTACCGATATGCATTTTTAAAAAAGTGTTAGAGAAAATAAGGATGAAATTACTATATTGACAGAAATGAATGATCCCTGTAAGAAAAATAATAAGTTTTGGCATGTTTGCGTCATATTTGGTGAAAAAATCAGAGAATCCTGTATATTGGTCACTTGGGAGCTTACATTTTGGAATGTGTTTACGCTATCTAAGTGCAATTATAATCAAGCATGTGATATCTGTTAAAAATGCAGTGTATTTTTGTTCCATAAATAGTAAAGAGCTGATATTTGGACACAACATAAGGTTATGTACTAAGTCAAATATTGTGACGTCATCTACTGAGTCTTTTAGGTTTTTTTTACCATTGAAATTTTTCTAATCGCCAAAATATCTGAAACCTACGACGGCGTATTCGTGCCATTTTAACAATGTAGAAAATGTTTTTAAATCGTTTGAACGATTTAAGAAAACGTTTGTACGATTTAACAAATTGTTTGTACAATTTAATAAATCGTTTGTACAATTTCATAAATCGTTTATACAATTTAATAAGTCGTTTGTACAATTTAGTAAATCGTTTGTACAATTTAATAAATCGTTTGTACAATTTATTAAATCGTATGGCCGCCATATTGGAGGTCGACTCAGTGATTTTCCCGCTTTGTCTCACCAAGTTTAAGAAAAATATAGCAGAAATATTTGGTGGAAAATCTTTATCAAATAATTTTTTTTAAATAAAGGAGGCTTTCAAAAATTTATATACTTCAGAAAAATAATGATTTCTAATTCAAAATAGCAAATATAAAAATTTTAAATTGGTTGAACAATGAAGGAATATGAGCATTTGGACCTCCAGTATGGCGGCCAACGGGAAGTAACTCTTGGTCAATCGAAAACTATTTATAACCAATATTTGCCCCCCAAATCAAACTTTGATGGAGATATATTTAATTAAGTTCTTAAACAGGGGAGTATATGCTGACTTCAAAGCACTGAATATTTTCATAAGTAATGACGCCATATGTACGTAATGACGTCACAAACATGACGTAAATTTCATTTTTTTATGAACTTTACAGAAAAATGTACATATTTCGTCGAAAATTTGAGTAAAAGTCACCGAGCGCATGTGTGTTCAGGATCAATATTTTGATATAACGTGTAGAATGAAAATATCAATGAAATATGTCAATATTGTTTTTGAACAAACTTGCGCTCGATAAATTTTAAAGCTAAAATTGTTGAAATTCTGAAAAAGGATATAAAATCGGACTAGTTTGTGACGTCATAAACACAAAAATTTTGAATACACTTCTTTGACACTATAATATTTTCTGTTAATTTATATTTCTCATACAATTTACTGAATTCAGCACATTTCAGGAAGTTTTCAAAATTTGACTTTTGATTGATTGAATACCGTTTAACGTCCCTCTCCAGAATATTTCATTGATATGGAGATGTCACCATTGCCGGTGAAGGGCTGCAAATTTAGGCCTATGCTCGGCTCTTACGGCCTTTGAGCAGGGAGGGATCTTTATCGTGCCACATCTGCTGTGACACGGGGTCTCGGTTTATACGGTCTCATCCGAAGGACCGCCCCATTTAGTCGCCTTTTACGACAAGCAAGGGGGTACTGAGGACCTATTCTAACCCGGATCCCCACGGGGCTATTGGACTTTTGTGGGGGCAAATATATGCAATATACCGCATATAGTTCTTTGCGATAGATCAATTAATAATTCTAAAATAAGGCTCATTCCCAAGTCGAATTTCTGATTTCACAATCCTCTTACAGGGGTCTAATAGGCCATATTTCAGACCATGTGGGTAAAAAATGTGTGGTTGAATTTCTTTCATATCATAGATAAAGAGAGATTTAGTAACCTAGAACAAAATATCAAAAGTTTCAGAAAAATTGAATTTTTTTGTGTCCTACCTTAAAGTTAATACTTTAGAAAATGACTGACGTTTTTCATACAAATTGTTAGTCCATTATTTATAAATTGAATAGACGACGCATTTTTATTTCGTTATTTCCCGATCATGACAAGGAGCACACGGCGGGTGTGACCAGTCAGCAGGGGTTGCTCACTCCTCCATGACACCTGATCCCACCCCTGATCCCTGTTTGCTCTGCTCCTATTTTGTATTCATTTGTTTTATGGACTTTTGATCTTGAATTCTGTTCGTTATCTCCAAATGTTTCAAACAATATTTTTAAAAAGTGCTAAGGATCATTCTCTATAAGGCCGTTTTGCGGCCTACAATGACTTCAAATTTTCATATAGTATTTTTCCCTTAAAAACTGCATGAATCACTAGGCTTATGTTCCAATTCAGTGATAAATATTGGGTGGTTAATGATACAATAGTATTTTTAATGATATAGGGTCACAAAGTAAGGTACTATCGGTCCGTATTAGCATTAGAGTAATGGGAAAACTCAAGAGGGTAGCTGTGTTAGATAAATCCTACGCATGTCATAACCACCTTTAACCAACACCAAAATTTGCATGTAAATTTCTTATAAACATAAAAAGTGAATACCAAATTATGAAGTTGGTTAAAGGTGGTTATGACATCCAAATAAAAACTTTTCGCTTCATTTTTACGATATTTTTAGAAAAAGCTAACTACTCACAATGAAGGATATCGGCTTATGTAGATTATTTCTTTTTATGAACTTTTGGTTAGAGTACAATTTTCTGTTGATTTACTAAGATTTATATCAGCCATGCATATATTCTAAAAATAAATGAAAAATTTTTACTTAAAAAATGTAAAATCAAAGGACTGAGAAGACTGGGTGTCATGATATTACAAGTGGAGACTTTTAAAAATTAAGAAATAAAAACTTTTTAGGGCTTAAAGATGTAAATATTAATGATCTTTTATAGCGAGCGCAGCGAGGCGGCGCGAAGCGCCGCTCGCGTAGCGAGCTCAATAGACTAACGTGTACGAACGGAGGAAATTCGGGTTAAAATCTGCACATTGTTCCAAGAAATTTTTATGAGTCCACGTGAAAACATTCTCATATCCCAATAATCCTTTGCGGTGCATAGCAACATGGTGGCTAAATCATAGCAACAACGTACTCGAAAAAAATTACAAACAACGATTTAATGCAATCTCCATGCCACAAAACTATCGTTTGCGTTCTAAGTCAACAGGACTTTTTATTTGACGTCATACTTTCGTCATTTAAACGGCTCGGGTACTTCCGATTTTGTCGGAAACTTCCGAAAAGTTCGGAATTTCGATCCCGATGCCTGGGAAGTGATTTAAAAAAAAACTTTTCTTCTTTTTTAATGAACTGAGGATAAGCAGTGCAATTAAAAGCTGTGCAAGTGTTTTGCTAGTAAATAACTGCGCTCGCCCCAACGGTCGCACCGTAGAACATATTATTCATAATGATAGTTTAGTTTATCTTTATATGCTAGTTCTTTGAACTCCGTTATGAGTATTGCATATATTCTTTGTATTTCCGTATGAGTACTGTATATGTTCTAGAAATGATAAAAGCTATCTTTGCTGAAGCGGTAAAATTTATTTCCTATTTGTGTAATAGACTTTTTTCCTATGGGTACACACATAATTTTTATATGGACACTTCCGTACGAGTAACATGTGATCCATATTTTGTTAACTGCATGGGTCTTAATTGAGAGAACTCAATCTATTCATCACACTTCTTTGATAGCATTGATATAAGTTACGAGAACACTAGTCCTGTCTTAGAAAATAAACTGGTAAGGAGAAGAGGTATTCCTATATGTAATATGTGATTTATAATTGAATGTTGCTTTACCCCATTTAAGGATTTTTCAACCAGATAAAGAGATCAGCCACTTAAGGTCAAGTGTTTATGCATACTTGCATTACTGACCAACGCCTAACGCGGGACGGGACCTTTTTTAAAAAGATAATATCCTAAAGACTCATGACATTTACTTTAAATACTAAAGACTTAGGTAGGGAACTGTCACTATCCGTGTTAAACAAGTTTTTGACGCTGCACTGGGAAAGAGAATGAATTTAACCAACAGGTTTTAATAGTGCGAAAGGAGCATCAAACCCTTAAGGTCCATTTCGTACCTGGTATGTTGTAGAACTCTCAAGTCCGTATACTAGTATATACGAAAACTTGTGATATGCATAGTTGATGGAACTGTTAAAATTCTACTCCATTTTTATGTTGTTCCGTTAGAAACGGGGGGGGGGGGGGTTCTTCAACTTTTATACAGTCATGTAAATACATAAAGTTTAGATGGCATTCTGTAATTAAATAAATCGTGCAACACGAGTAATTAAATAAAAGCAGTCATTTTACGACGATATTTCGTCACTTAGAGATGTAATGTATATTTTAATGCAATCGCTCCGAGTTACATGTATATTTATTGACTATTTACATGTATATGGATAGTCAACATGCACTTGCATTGGTGTTTTTAATTTTTTAAATTGTTGAATTTCTTTTACTACTTCAGTTTTATTTAATCACAATAAAAATCCATTCAGTGCTTTCAACATTTGATACATAACTTTTGTAGTTCAATAGAAACTTAGAAACCTAATTTCTAAAATGCTTATTCTATGCGTAAAATAAGTAACACATCTATAGAAATGATATACAATTACCATATAATTATATACGATATAATACTTTTAATAAAATGCTAATCAAACTTTTTTCAGAATCATACAGTGTGAATTTCGTAAAGATTAACGTTCAAAATATGCAAAATGTGGATGCATCGGAATTCTTGTAAAAAAAAATATCTTGAACCTTAAATTTATAAAATCTTCCAATTTACTACTTATGTCTGATGTATTTCCGACATATATAAACAATTTTTCATCATTTACATTCAGAAACATACAAAGAAACTTGATTTGAATAGACCCACCCTCAATTTTTCTTTAACTAACGGCCATTTTTTTATTTCTTAATCACGTGACTTAGATGATCGATGTTGAAAAACGAACATCAAAATTATGAACTAGAAAGATTATAGTTATATAAAATCACATTTTAAAGCGATTTTATCGTAGGCCGGAAAATGGCCTTGTAGAGAATCAACCTTTCCATTTTTTTTTCAGGTGCATCTTTTGTGATCATTCTTCTGCTTGCTAGTCTTAATAGCTGTACAAATCCTTGGATTTACCTGGCATTCAGCGGAATGGCGACATGTTGTAAAAAGGGGCGCCCCAAATCACCTTACCCACAGTATTCTCAAGCGGGAACGAACCAAACTTTTGTGGAGTCCGATTCCTGCAGTACCAGAGGATCTAAAAACTTTGAAACTAAACAAATGATTCCGATCCCGATGGCTGAAAAATCTTCATGAAATACCTTTTTTGAATGACTGTTGCAGCGTTCAAACACTACCAGAATTTATTCATCATTTTAAACATACATATTATGGAATAAAACAGATATTTCTTGTACAATTAAATACGTTTTCGTAAATTGTTTTAATACATATACGAAATTTGGTTGATCATTTTAGCAAAGCAATTTACGACTATTTTAATTATTCCTGGAAAGCAGTTTTCCAATTGTTAAAATATTTCTTTCATAGAAGTAATATCGTAAACGTTGCAGTTAATTTTACACTAGAGGATAATTATTCTATTTGGTACAAAGACTTGAAAAAAATGACATTAGGTATTTCATTATATAGATTTTTAAAAAACTTTCTTTAGCTTTAATCTTGCTTTCCCCCAATACTTCCTGTCATTTAAAGGAAAATCAATCTAATCATTTAATTACAGAGTATATTCGTATTATAACTCGACATGTATTTCAAGTTTATTTTTTAAACACCACTGACAGATTATTGGAACATTTTAATCGGCTTTTAAAAAGATTTACTGGTTTTTACATTTACGCAAAGGCAGAATCTATTTAAATAGGATTTGCATGAGAAGAAACCAAATTGATTGCCAAAATTATAACTTTTAAAAATATTGATTACGTTCATGAAAATGTTTTTTTCTCCAAATTTTTCACTCCAAAAATAAGATAACGAGAGCGAAAACTAATGTTTATTTGGATGTTTTATCGAATATAGAGTACATAGTTCAAGTATAACAAACCCGAGCTATATTAAAGATGAATAAACTCTCACAAATTAATTTCGTCATTGTCTATGTATAAAAGTGAACAGATTACATGGAATACTAGTCCTTGAACGTTTGAACAAAAAACAGTTCCTTTTTTTTTCTTTTTGTTGCATTTATTATCAATAAAAAGTTCAAGCTTCAACCTCATTATAATATAAAGGATCGGCTGTCCTTGTTCACAGAGAGACTCGGTTCATATTGTTCATAGACTTCTGAACAAACAAGTAAAACATTGGATCAGGAGGAGCATCTGCTGAAAAATGGACACTCGATTCCGTCTTTATCCAAATTAACTAGAGAATAATGAGTAATCACATCTTGTTAAAAATTATATGAAACGTTTCGTTCAAAATTCGTTCTAGTGGTAGGTTATGTTTTTCTGTAAACAATATATTAATCACCATAAAATCTGATTTTTTTTTAAATCCTGTAACATTAAATTATTTGACAAGAGTTGGAGAATTCACTTTGAATTATTCAATATTTTGAAAATGTAGTATCATATTAATAAATCTGTAGTGTGTTGCAAATATTGATCTTATAAACCTTGGACCTTTGAGCCATGGAGGACTTGTAAACCATTATCAGAAGACAATATACCTATCCGGGTAATGAAAAAATTTAACTCGATATAACGGAACTAAAATTCAATCCATCAAACTGTCTAATAATAGATCCCGGGTTCAAACATTACAAGTTAAAATTGATGCAAAGCATCAAATCGGCCGCAAACAAAATTAAGCATAAAAAAATTCTTTCACAATATTAAAAGCGTCCATGCAACTGAGGAAAGCACTTCCAAGATATTCAAAGGTGAAATAATTGAATCATTTTTATTTCAGGCGGTCTTCAAAGCATTAGAACATAACCTACTTATTCAGCCAATCAAATGCTTCCATTTCTCGCGAAGAATTGATTCTTCATGGTGAAGAATTCTTCTATTTCTGAAAAATTCAACGGTGTCTGATTGGTTCACTTGACAGTTATATGGGTGTGTCTTCATTGGTCTTTGTTCAGCACACAAAAAGAAACTATTCAGAACCCACGTGCTGTTTACAATGATATTTAAACTTTCTAGGCCTTGCTACACTTTTTTCCCACTGTAATCTTTTGTCGCCTTTTTGAATATTATTTTTTCCCCATTTCGGTACATAAAGAAAATACAACAATCGTCATGTATATCAGAGACGAACCTTGTCTTTGAAGACAGGTTTAATCACAATTTCCATCAAAATTTTATTTGATATTAGACAGCGATACCCTCTCCTGCTGACTAGGGCCTTGTCATCTTAACACAATCATTTTTCAAAAATATAGGTATTACGATTCTTGTTACATGAGTATTCATTAGTTCAGTTACTTTAATATCTTCACCATACCATTTCCCCAGTAAATCAATCTATTTCATATAATCCCGTGCTAACCTAAATGGGTTGAGAGTCCATTCTGAATCCGCGTGTTCGATATTGATTGCGTGCTCGATGTGTACAATGAGCGGTCAGGTTGAGCCTTATATATATGACACAGCCGTAGGAGGAGTTTATTTTAAATCCATTTATTTGATTGGCTGAGGTTCTGTTCTAAGTCAGTAAGATCATATGAAGAGAAATCTTCGTCACGAAGAATGGGCTCCGCTTCGCTCCGCCCATTCTTCATGACGAAGATTTCTCTTCATATGATCTTACTATTACTTAGAACATAACCTACTTATTTAGCCAATCAAATGCTTCTATTTCTCGCGAAGAATCGATTCTTCATGGTGAAGAATTCTTCTATTTCTGAAAGATTTAACGGTGTCTGATTGGTTCAGTTGACAGTTTTATGGGTGTGTCTTCATTGGTTTTTGTTCAGCACACAAAAAGAAACTATTCAAAGCCACGTGCTGTTTATAATGATATTTAAACTTTCTAGGCCTTGCTACACTTGTTTTCCACTGTAATCTTTTGTAGCCTTTCTGAATATTTTTTCACATTTCGGTACATACAGAAAATACAACTATCGTCATGTATATCAGAGGTGAACCTTGTCTTTGAAGACAGATTTAAGTCACAATTTTCATCAAATTTTTATTTGACCCTAGAGAGCGATACCCACTCCTGCTGACTAGGGCCTCGTCATCTTAACACAATTTTTTTTTCAAAAATATAGATTCTTGTTACATGGATATTCGTTAGTTCAAAGCTTTAATATCTTCCCCATACCATTTCCCCAGTAAACCACTTACGTATATTGTTTTTGAACATTTTTTCAATACCAATTTCTTACAGTTCCATTTTCCCCCGTACATTACCTTCATATTCATATACTGTAGTAAAAAGTGGGGGGATCAGCCTTTCAATAAACATTCAATGAACATTTTCGATAGTAAAAGTTATGTCTGGCAAAAAGCCCCCCCCCCCTTGTTGCTACGTGCATGAATCAAGCTATTTCGTATAATCCCGTGCTAACCTGAATGGGTTGGAGTCCATTCTGAAACCGCGTGTGTTCGATAGTGATTGCGTGCTCGATATGTACAAGCGGTCAAGTTGAGCCTTATATATGACACAACCGTGGGAGGAGTTTATTTTAAATCAATTCATTTGATTGGTTGAGGTTCTGTTCTAAGTCAGTAAGATCATATGAAGAGAAATCTTCGTCATGAAGAATGGGCTCCGCTTCGCTCCGCCCATTCTCTTCATATGATCTTACTATTACAAAAAAATTGCTCAAAAATAGATTATAATAGACAGATAATAGATTCTTCGATGTAAAAAAAGGTACAATGAAGCGCATTGAAGTGGTAAAATTTTCCTTTCGAATGGAACGTTTTGAGCTATCTTTAGAGTGTTTATTGTCATCTTATGACACGCCCATTTCTTTAGAAATGGATAAAACGGTCAAGTTGTTTCTTCAAATACCTGTAGAACAGGTTTTCCATAAATATAATAGCCAATCAAATTGAGGATCTAAATAAACACCGAGTCAACACGTGTTCGACCGAAACATGTGTTGTGGCAGGCACGTAGCATCGTTTTTGAAAGTGGGGGG
>PRKT01000010.1:3970902-4016762 GCA_003671525.1 Saccostrea glomerata | reverse complement strand
ACCAAATAATGTTTTGTCATACTTCACTCGTCTGTATTCTATTTCAGCATCCAAAGAAATGAAATATAAATCTGCAACCTTTAGCTTTTCTTCTTCGCTGACAGAATGTTCCGATAAACTTAGCCAGTATGCCTTTAAAGCATTACGTTCTATGTCAAACTCTTTTCTTTTTGAATTCAATAATAAGCGTTTTAAGCAATGTCGTTTTGCAACCATTTCTTCCCTATATTTTCATTGAAAACTTGTATTCTTCTAAGTGGACAGTAGGCTCTTTCATACCAAGGAATTTCAACTGAAAATTTGCCTTTTCTTTTGCGTCTTTTAATTTCATCAAGTTTACCTTCTAATTCATTTGCAAGAAAAGAATATGCATTTTCTTGTCTTAAAGCCAAAAGAAAAACTGTAAAAGGACAATGCTTTTTCAAAGAAAGAACAAACATTCTTGTTACTTCCGTAGGCACTATGCTTTTCTCTCTCAGACGAAAAAGGAAATCTTCTGGAATAACGTTCTCCTGGAATAGGTAGTCATGGAGCTGTGAAGGTTCCAGGCATCGTACTATTTTGGTATGAAGTTCTTGCATTGCCAATTTTTCATCTTCATCCATTTCCCACCTTTAAAATAGAGAAATTGTTAAAATAATTATTTCTGTTATATACATTGTATTTTGGAACTGTTATACTTATTTGGGATTTATCGAACACCTCTCTCAACTTCTGTTTTAACCTCATTAACTTACAGAAACAGGTGTTTAATTTTTGAGGAATTTAATTGATAATTTATCCTAACCAGTTGATATAAAAATGGCTTTTGAAAATGGAATTTTCCCCACAATATTCCGGTTAATCAATCAATTTCATTTAAAAAAATATTTATAATACCAGAAACTTTGCAAACAAATTTTGTTAAATATTCGCTCAAAGATAGAAATATTGTTGTTTTATTTGAATTCGCCCACTTGCGATGAGTGTGAAAGAGGGGTCAAAAATGCGTGTCCCTATATTCAGAGATATGCCATTAAATACATACAAAATCAGGACAGCCTTTACTAAAGAATTCCGTCTGTTTCAATGGCAAGGATGGTCAATAAAAATGTGGAAAAGGACAACTTAAGCTGGAATTGATCGTTTTAGAAAATTTTGTCAAGATTGTACGAGCCATCTATGCAAGAACATATACGGACAAAATTATAGATCTAGCCATAACAATAAGTCGGCCCTTCTTTGGTTGGGTGAATAACAAAAATAATAATGATAATGATAATAAAAACAATAATTTTGCTGTAATAATCAGTGCATGTGTTTAAATATGGTCTACAAAAAACCCCTTGAACCTCTTTATTAAGGTGTTTCCACCCTCACAATTTTATAGGTTCAAAGTACAAAAACTAGATTTATTTTCATTTAATATACTTTAAACTTTCCAATTATTGCAAAAAATGTATAGGTCACCATATTATTTAAGATGCGAAACATAAATAAACAGAAGTGTATGTCAACACAAAAAATCGCACATTTTTTGTTAACAGTATTATGAAAAATATGTAAAAACAGGTTAAAATGCATAATTCTGATGCTGAGTGTTCCTAAATACTTCCTACTTAAAAGATACTTTTGAATTGTGAATATCAGGGAAATTATTTTACAATAAAGCAAATGCCTGAATGAAGAGACCTTAGAAGGAGTTATTGCCCTTTTCAACATTTTTAAAAATTGAATAATTGATTAAATAAAGAAAATATGCATTTTTTAAATTCTTAAACTTAACAATATTTATAATTACACCTATTGTAAAGCATTCATCCTAAAGATATTGTTCTATTAGGTATGAATTTAAACTAATTACAGTTTTTGCAAAAACCTATGACATCATAGGAGGGTGGAATTACCTTAAATGTTAAATATTTTAAACAAGTTGATGAAACAATAATATCAACAGTCATCATTTCAAAAGTTCTATGGTCGATACAATGACCTTCAGCAAAATAATACAATTCATCATTGAGTCAAACGCTGACTGACGTTTTTCCTACTAATTGTTAGTCCATTATCAATACTCTAAATTAGCGACGGAGTTTTGCGTTATTTCCCGATCATGACAAGGAGCACACGGCGGGTGTGACAGGTCGGCAGCGGATGCTCACTCCTCCATTGCACCTGATCCCACATCTGATGCACATAGGGCCATAGAGCAGTACAGAAATCTTTTTTGTGTCGACATTTACTGCAACCTCGGCTTATACAGTCCGTCTATCACGTCCCACAGTGTAATTAGGATTAAAATTAACATGGATTGATTAATTGTTTGCTGTTTAACGCCCCTCTTGAGAATTGTTCACTGATGTGGAGACCGGTGGTTTCGTGCACGCACCTACTGCGACCTGTTTATACGGTCCCATCCGAAGGACCGGTCTCCTCGTCCAACAGTGGGTGCGAACTGAACCTGCGACGTAAGGATGGCCTGGAAGAAGTGGCATAAGTTGCGAAGCAATTCTGATACTTTTCAAGTCTGTAATAATCACCATCTGATAAAAGTCTATAATTGTTTATTTCTAATATACCCTAGAAAATTAAGAGATTGAACACCATCCGCTTAATGCATTCGATCCGAGTTTATCCTCATCCGCCATTCCCAAGAAATTTCCAGATAAATTCAAAGAGTAGAAACCATAAAAAGTCAGTGATATATGTAACAGGCGAAATACATTTTAATTCAGGACTGCAAGAATGCCATTTGTTAATACGAAGCGACAAATCGTAAAACATATCAAACGTTTTCTGAACGTGAAAGTCGCTGGTTCGATTATTCAATGTCAACACAAAGAGCTATTCTGTAAACCGTGTAAATAGATCGCGCTCTGGGGAAATTTTAAACTCTACGAAATCAGTCAAAGGGGTTTTCAAACTTTTTATAATCATTCATATCAATTCCTTATTCCAGTGTATCTTCTTAGAGCAGTGTAAATGTTGGTGTTAAAAAACAGCACTATCGATGAGTGTATATTGTTTAACGTCCTTCTCGAGAATTTTTCACTCGTATGAAGACGTCGTACCTTCCCGGTGGAGTGCTGCCAATTTTAGTCCTATGCTCGGCACTTAGGGCCATTGAGCAGGGAGGGATCTTTTCGTGGCAGCACCTACTGAGATACGGGAGGTTTATGCGGTCTCATCGGAAGGACCGGTCTCCAAGTCCCACAGTGGGACTCGAAACCGCAACGTACAGATCGACTCCTTACTTCGCGACTCTAGAGCAGACGCTCTAACCACTGCGTCGGGCGACAACGGAACAATCTTAACGCTGTGTACTTTTTGTTATTGAACATTTACATCAAGGTGCCCTTGACCTAACTAGATTCTGTACTCATTGCTTAAAAGCCCTTTTTGCTAGACCTTAGCATTTTGTCAATTCGAATCATGAAGTTTAGAGCATAATCAGTTCTTAAAGAACTTGTATAAATAAAAGTGTACACCGTGTGAAATTAGTGGTTCTGCGATTTCGGTTTTCTCAAAAATAAAAAAAAATAAGTTATTGCGCTTCGCTGGTAAAACACGGTTTATAATCTTTAAATCAGAATTTACGGTCGCAAATACCAAATTAGAAAATTGTGGGTTTTTAAAAGTAAAAGCCTTGTTTATAAAATATCTATACTTACCTACATCAACTATTTGCAATGTGCTCGGGCTCCTATGATCATGCTTAAACATTAAATAAAACATTTAAGAAATCTCCCACAACCTGGAACTCTTCACTACTTTCGCTAAGTGAGGGACGACGCTCTTAAATTAACCACCTCAGTTATAACCTTAGACGGGGAGGTGGGTAGGGATGCAGACAAGTATAGATATCGTATTAAACAGTGGTTTTACATTTAAAACGAAACAGTTTAATTCAATATCCATACAGGTTTTTAAATTAGTCTAAACGGATGATATGATTCATTATTCATTGTAGATGTAGTCTTTCGCACATGCTTAAACAACGATGCTTCTTTGCATTTTCAGGTGAATATACAGATATGGATGTTTTATACACTTAATAAAAGAGAAAATATATATTGCCGTAAAGTTTACATGTACATACGCATTCCTTATATAAACGAAGATGTAATGAAAATCACATATTTAAAGCGCTATAACAAAGACAATATACAGGATGTGTAGATCTATCAATTTCGTTTAAGCACAGATTTGTTATTTATAAATAATTCAAATGAAATGTCAAAGCATAAGATATATAATCACACTAATTGCTGCACAGACATTCAAATTTGTTGTACATGTATTTATACAGACAATACTGGCATTTTCACTATGCTAACACGTGATCACTTAAAAGTGTCTGTGAAGTCCAAGTTATGTTCAAATGATGCATTTCTATTAATAAAAATATGCTTCAAGGGTTTCATTTTAATGCGAGCTATTATAAGCGAGAAAATGGCTAAAATGTACGATTTTGGAGAAATCACCCCTTTGCGATATCGAAAACGAGGCTATAAATGAAGCGGACGGAAGTGGCGTCACAAAACATCAGCTAGCGATTATAAACGGGTGTTGCTAAAACGCGGAACGGAAAACGGAACGGAAAGCGGAACGGAACGGAAAATATTAGCGAGCGCAGCTTGCGTAGTGAGCTCAATTGACTAACGTGTACGAACAGAGGAAATTCGGATTGAAATCTGCACATTGTTCCAAGAAATTTTTATGAGTCCACGTGAAAAAATTCCAAACTCCCAATAATCCTTTGCGGTGCATAGCAACATGGTGGCTTAATCATAGCAACAACTTACTTGAAAAAAAATTACAAACAACGAATTAATGCAATATCTTTGCCATAAAACTATCGTTTGTGTCCTAAGCCAACAGGGCATTTTATCTGACGTCATACTTTCGTCACTTTAACGGTTCGGATATTTCCAATTTTGTCGGAAACTTCCGAGAATTTTGGAATCTCGATCCCGATGCTTGGGAAGTTATTTCTTTTTATTGTTTTGTTTTCTTTCTTTTTCTTTAATGATAGGCAGTGCATATCGTAGGTTTATGATAGTACATAACTGCGCTCGCCCCAACGGTCACACCGTAAAACATATTATTACCGTCTTCCTTGGAAGACGGTATTGTATAGTTGAAGTTTTTTACAGTCTTCGGACTATGCACTTCCTCTCTTTTGTGATTGGTAGAAATTGCATGATGAGAAAATTATCAATTGTTTCATTGGTTGAAATGCTGTTCAAGGCAAGGGAGATAACTTTCTGATGATCTAATTTTCGTACGACTTAACAATTTTGCAAGATTTTCAATCTTAAAAAAAAAATGACAAAACGAACAACAAAATCAGCAGTAATTTATTCTTAATAGCACGATGTTTTTTATAGCAATAAATAAAAAGGTCTCTTCAATTTCATTATAAATAAAATTTGATTTTATTGCTTGCAGGCTTTACAATTTGTTATTATTCTTTTCCTTTTTCTTGTTTAAAGAAGGGAATCAGCCGAGGTTTGTCGAAAGCGGCCAGTTAAAACTAGACTGGTACCCTGACATTGGTTAACGGGCGCAAGCGCCCTAAAAAAACAACTCCTAGCGGCAGCGACTGGAATCAAGGGCAGAGAACCAGTGCTAAGTTAAAACTTACGGAGATGACCGAGCGGCAACCGTGGTTGGTCTAATGCCAGTAAAAAGCTAAATAAAATGTAGAAATAAAATCAAGAAATTCAAAAGAATTATACGGCCTGATAGGTGTAGATCAATTTACTGTTTAAGATTGTTGCTAAAGACGGGAAGCTTTTTTAAAAAGCTCTACTTGTTGTCGATTGAATCATCTAAAATACATAAATTTTCTCAGAAACGATGTATGTTTTACATATTTAATCATTCTTAATAAATACAAGTTGATTTAGTCATGTTAAGTCTCTTACGAAAACCGCTGACATAGTAGTGACGTAGCATCGCTTTTGAAAGGGGGGGGGGGGCAAAGAAAAAAGTCGAACTCGAGAAGCGAAAAAAGACAATTGAGGATAAATTCCAACTCCAATTTCTTTCAGTTCTATCTTTTTTACACCAACGTATTACATTAATTTAACAGACAGAAAGTGTTGGGGGTTTCAATGAACATTTCTATAGTAAAAAGGTTATATTTGGTAAACAGTTGAGGGGAGGGGCAATGTTTGGTATCTAAATGAATAATGGTAATTGGCAAGAAAAATAAAAATTAAAAAAAATCTTAAGATTACTATTAGAGCACCCCTTTCCGCATCGTCTCGCCACGGTCCGGAGTCCGCATAAAGCTCTCTCCTACAGAATGGGAGAGGATCGTACATTTTGGCCATGGTTTGCGAAGATGCCATTTCCGGCAAGCCCGAATAAACACTTCGATTGTAAAACTGGTTGTTAAATTTTATACAAAATAGAATCGCTTCCTGTTAACTAAATTCTTGGAGAGATAGAGTTGTAAATCTTAACTGTAGTAAAATTAATGTATCATCTTTACATTCAATGAAGTTTGTGTGATTTTTTGGAAGGGGAGGGGGGTATGACCCCGACCGTAAAACATTTAAGAGTTTGTTTTTCTCAGGTCTGCAAAAGTTGCAATTGAAGGGAAAAGAATAAATATCCTATTAGATTCCTTTGTAAGAAATGTTTTCTTATATTTCAGCTATAAATTCATATTTAAATTTCTCAATTTGCATATCATGCCACTCATGGATTTATAGGGGACCAGGACCCCTATCCTTTTTGTGACCAAAATATAAAAAAGATTCAATTAATAAATCAATTTCTTGTGTGACTGAGGGCACCTACTTGTTTGACAGATTGATACTCAGGATTTGAGTCTAGTAAGTACATTGTACATTTATCACAATATGTTTTTCATTGACCATCGCATGTACATGTGCAAGTTCTGAGGGGCGCATGATTCATGAATATGTTATATTTTACGATAATTTTTCATTATATATGATTTTTATATCATGAATAATGCTTTTTATGTCTGATTTATATCGAATCAAGGTTATTTGCTTGACATTTATTTTCCGTTTTCCGTTCCGTTCCGCTTTCCGTTCCGTTTTCCGTTCCGCGTTTTAGCAACACCCCTTATAAACGGAGGATTATAACGAACATCGTGCGTTTGTTAAATGAAAAATGAGTGGTAAATGCAAGGGACGTTTGTGTGTAGTTGCCAGGTGTAGTACGAGACAGTCGGACAGTGTGTGCATATTTTTCCTAAAGAAGGGCGACAGAGAGCTGCCTGGACAAGATTATTTAACCTCGTAATGTGCAATTGATGGGCAGTTTTCTTCTTCAAAATGTCTCTGTTAACAAGATCACAGATGAAGTTATAGCTAAGCAAAAAGTCACTACTGTCGGCACGGTTCTGACTTCTGACGGTAGCGAAGCACAATGTCATATGCACTAGATACTTGCAATGAACAGGGCAGAGTGGTCGCTGGGATCATTCCCTTCCATAGATTAGGCTGCTTCTGGCTCTCGATTCATTTTGACTTCCTCTAAGTTGTCATCATCTATTATGCCGGTACATGTCTGCAATTCGTTGTCGGCGTCGGTAAATTGCTGCAGGACATCAGGGATTAGGCCATGGTCTCGTAATCTGGACAAAGGGAAGTTATCATTAATGTCGAAATCAACTTTTTCTTTCCCGGCCTCTCTTGTAGTACTGTTGGCGAAACCAGCATGTTTGAAGCAGTTGGAAATGGTCTTCACAGTGACACAGGCCCAAGCTTGGCTCAGCATATGAAGAACATTTAGGATAGAGATGTGTGGAGTTTCTTTATTATCAATGGCAGAAATGTAGCGTAAGAGAACTCTTTCTATATTGGACCTTCAGATTCTGATTGGTTCCCTGGTCCATAGGCTGGGTCTTTGATGTTGTGTTAGTTGGGTGGCAGAAATATCAGCTCTATGGACTGCTGAGCTAGAATCTAAGAGTGTATTTGCAAGAAACAGAATTTGTAGAATTTAAGAAAGAGGAGGAGGGAAAGGTTATAAATAAAATATATTAAATACTCACCCATAATCCATTTTCTCCTCTTTTTCT
Organism: Saccostrea glomerata; assembly: GCA_003671525.1. Classification (NCBI taxonomy): domain Eukaryota; kingdom Metazoa; phylum Mollusca; class Bivalvia; order Ostreida; family Ostreidae; genus Saccostrea; species Saccostrea glomerata. Next base: position 4,008,715 of record PRKT01000010.1, on the reverse strand, counting down.
TCACCCATTAAACTGTTTCCAAAACATGCTCTTGCAAAGCTGTCCTCTGAAGCCACATCCTTCAGATAAAAGGAGGGAAATGATGTTTCATAAGTTCAGTGTGCGGCCTGGATAATCTCTTGATGAGAGGCATCATTGAACAAGGCCCATGAGGTTGCTAGACGTCGAGTATCATGAACCCTTAAATCACCCAACTTCAAATTTGGTGAGCTTTCATATAATGTATAGCTGAATACACAATTCATCTGAAAAGAGTAGACTTGGCTGCAACTCTCTGTAAGTTATAAAAAAAATTCTGTCATCTAACGTAATTCCTTTGTTGGTTTTATACAGTATACTCTTCCAAACATCTACATGGACATTACAGTAGGTCTTTGTCGTCTGTAGCATAACACAGAAGAGAACACAGTTGGAAAGACTTTGTTCCTCTTCTCTGTTAAAGTATGACACCGCTTTTAAGTGTTGAATTGTCGCATCTCAACAGAACTCTGCTCTTCAACAGAATGTCATCGAAATGAATTGGAGCTAATTGAACCCCCTTCATTTTCAACCTATTTATGTGGTAATTCCTCTCCTGGAGGATTCCAGGTCCCGGACACCTGAAGGTCGTTCAAATGAACTCTCCAGCCTTGAAAAGAAGCATCTGTCAACAACGACACACTGTGTGGCTGCTTTGTACGATACTCCCCGAAAAATGTTTTCCGGTTGTTTCCACCATTCCATATCTTGAAGCAAGGCCTCCTTCACTGGAAGGGTTTGTAATTTACTGTCTCGAATAGTGCGCTAAAAAAAGGTAAAATTGTATTTGGCACATATGTAACCTGCCCAAAGGAGTCAAATCGATGACTGAGGCCATTAAGCCCAAGAGTCGTAAAATTCTTTGAACTTAAACACTGCTTTATATCATAGTAATCTGTTTTAGAAATTTTTGTTACCTCTCCTGGAACGAAACACTCTGCCCCTCCTGGTGATGAACACAGATCCCAGATAGTTAATAACATGTGATGGGATCATGCTGGACTTCCGTATATTGGCAATTGGACCCAAATTCTGGATGATATGAAGAACTTCATCCAACTGACTCAACAGCAATGCCCTGTTCTGGCCTTCGATCAGCCAGTAGTTCAATTACACGAACACTTCAATCTGCCTTTTTCTGAGGCAACTTCCTATTACTGCCATCACTTTTGTAAAATTATTGGTGCTTTTGCCAACCCGAATGGCATTGCCTTGAATTGGTAATGCTGACTTCGCAATAAATGGATGTAACATTTGCCATTGAGATAAACAACTGTACAAGGGCCTGTAGTGCCTCTGTGTCTTACATTCGTCTGATTGTACAGAATCTTTAGATGCGATCAATGATCCATAAGAGTGTAGTATTAAACTATCTATCGATGTTGGTAATCCGGAAATGTCTACTTGTTTGGTTCTACTATTAGATTTGTTATGTTGGCCGGAAGAAGAATGATAAAATGAGTCCGTGCATTGAAACCATGTGATTGTTCTTTATTCTGAAAGAATTATGGCTATTCGTTGAGAGACCAACATCACAATTGGCGACGAGGATAAATAAAACTGAAAGTAGACGAAAATGGCGTTATTTTTGAGTGACTTACCGGCAGTGAAAAGTTTTGATGTTCTTCTTTTTCCAGTATTGAGCCTGGCACCAAAGTTGAGCATTATCGCACATGTTTAAAAGATTAAAATCGTGCTGATGAAGGCTTCGTTAAAATCTGGATATAATCTTCAATTATTAAAATCTGGGGCTGATACGGGCTTTGAAGGCCTCAAAAGAATCAGCTGTCACTATGGCTTGTGTAAGAGAGTTCCAGATTCCTACTCCGGCTGGAAAGAAGGAGTCCTGATAACATTTTAGGTAGCAAAATGGTTGTAGGAACCTCATAGTATGATCTAGTGTTGCAGCTGTTTACGGGATGTAAATGACTAAATGGTATGTCAATGTAGCCATTTACAATCCTTACATTATGGTGGCTCGCGATGTTATCCGCCTGGACTGCAGGGTATCAACATGTGAGCATGGATGTTACGCTGCTCTCCCTGCTGTAGTCGCTTATGATGTAACGTGCAGCTCTACGTTGTACCGCTTCTATCTTATTAATGTGGGTCTTGTTGGTATGATCCCATGCTGTAGAGGTATATTCCACCTGAGTTCTCACTATGGTCTTATAGCTGGTTGCCTTGATGGACCGTGGGCAACCAGAAAGGCTACGACTCAGAAAAGCAGTGGTCTTGTTTGCTTTTCTTGTGATGTTGTTAACATGTGGTCCCCAATATTGGGCTTCTTATCGATGGTAACGCCAAGATACTTTGCTTTGGTGGTGGAAGGCAAAGTTTGGCAGTTGATGGAACAATTGGCCTCAATAATACGCCTTTTGTTGGTGATGCGTATAACTTCACATTTTTCTGAGTTGAAGCTCATCAACCACTCAGACTTCCATACTTGTAGCTGGTTCAAGTCTTCCTGGAGAGTGATTGTGTCCTTTTCATTAGCTATCCTACGGAATAACAGACAATCATCAGGCAAGAGCCTTGTTGTTGATTTGACTCGGGATGGTAAGTCATTGATGTAAACCAGAAACAACAGTGGGCCAAGCGTTGTGCCCTGGGGTACTCCAGATGTTACAGGAGCAGTTGATGGCATCTCTCCATCAACAACTACTTATTAGTTTCTGTCAGCAAGAAAGTTTCTGAACCATTCCAGGGTCTGTCCTCTCACACCATAGTGCTCCAGTTTGATGGTTAATCGATGGTGGGGATTTTATCAAAGGCTTTGCTGAAGTCAAGTAAGACTGCATCTACCTGTTGGCGTTGGTCGAGGCTACTTGCTAGATCATGGATAGTTGTTATCAGCTGACTTTAACATGATTGTCTCTTCCTAAAACCATGAATCTGGTCTGAGAGAATGTTATTTTTCTCAAGATGATTAATGACATAGCTGTGGACTATATGCTCCTAGGTCTTACAGCATACAGATGTGAGAGACACTGGACGGTAGTTAGATGCTTTGGATTTGTCTTCTTTCTTAATAATGGAATGACATACCGTATATAAGGTTTTTTCCGCGTCATGTTTTTTCCGCGAATCAGAACTTAAATCAGTATATTAAATTTACGCGAATCAAATTTTCACTATTTCAAAGTCCCAGTGATTTTATTATTAACAATTGTTTAAGCCTATATTAAGCCTATAAATGAATTGGATGTAAAATGTAAAGTCATACGGGTGAGAAATGGAAGACCAGCTCGACTGATTACACACCTGTATTGCGTACTAACTCTTAAATCCACTGTTCACAAATATTATTTTTTAAGATTTAAACAATTATAATTGATTTACTGTTCCAAACTGACTAGCAGCTCAGGTATGATTAGTTTTAATAGCGTCTCGCAAGAAACGCGACCCATATAATTAGCTGGCTTGTCAATTAGTAAACAAACAATAAGGGCTTGTACCTATTACCGGTACCTTGCGCTTTTCCCCTGATCCCGCTATTCTACCCTAGATATACGCATTAAGAAATAATCCTACTACAAGAAGAAAGCTTTGTATTAAATATACGCTGTTTTATTTTCCGCGATTCAGAACTCGTCGCGAACAAAGCGGAAATTGGATACACGCGGAAAAATCCTGATATACGGTATGCTGTCTTCCAATCATCTGCGACTTCCCCTTGGTCTAATGATGATTGGAATATGATGGTAAGTATAGGAGTCACTGATGTTGCCATTGCTTTCAAAAATCTGGCTGCTATGTTGTCTAGTCCACTAGCCTTGTTTCACAGGCCTTAGGATCGATTAAAAATAATTGTGTGTGTAAAAAAAAATAAAGGTATCGAACTCTTACACTGGGTACCTAATCTCGCTAATAAAATATTTTTTATTCTAATGCTCTAAATTCTACTTTCTATTTAAATCTATTTATAGATAAATATTCTTCAATTCTACCAAAGCTCATTCCGAAATTCCATAAATTTCTTGAGATATTCTTAAATCAATTTCAAAAATGACCTACTTTCTTTTACTCGACATTAGCTTGGGCCCCTGGTCATTCACATGTAAACAGACGGTGTTTGAAGTGCGGCGAAGAGTTGCATGGTATTTGCAAAATCTTTCAACAATTTAAAGTTGATTTCTTACTCCAGATTGTAACGTTAAGTCCGTAATAATATTCCTTCCGAGAAAAATTAATTTGAAAACGTCTACATCAACAACTACCGCCATGTTGATTATGAATGTAAATGAAGCCATGGTAGAACGAATTTTTCCCGGAATGCATTACATGTATATACCTTTCGATTTTCAAAACAATTAGACCGCTAAAATGTTGTTTGTGACTTAGTTACACCATATGATCAAATTAAAGAAAAACCTTGTAAAGCTCAAATGCAAATGAGCAAATATTCATTGAGTTTAGAATAAATTCCGGGGAAATTTTGTCCCGTCTTTCCCGCTTTACAATTAGTGACGGCCCAAGCTGATATCGAGTAAAAAAATTTAATGTCAATTTGGGAATTGATTTCAGAATATCTCGAGAAGTATAAGGAATTACGTCGTTTTTAATGAAGCTTAAAGGGAGTATGGCACCAAAAGGGAGTTGGGGAGCGTTTGGGGAACATCTGTAACGGTTCCCGTTACAATTAGCCCTAGTTGACGTAGCGATGCTGCTCCGGGTCGATAGACATAGGCATATTTATTACTTCACCGAAACTTATCTAATTATCATAGGAATTTGAAATTTTGCCGAAGTGTTTTAGTCGTTCTTTATAAGATGTTGATGAATTTTCATGAAATTATCTCCGTCCTTTGTTAAGTAAATGTAATTGTCTCAATAATTTCCGAACAGCCCTCGTATGTTCCCCAAACATATTATTTGGGCGACATATTGCGATTGTACGCATGTTTTTGTTCTACGGGCTGTTCCTCGGAGATGGCTGGGACAATCTTCCTGAAACTTTCCACAAAGGAGGATCACTGGTTGTAGTTGTGTTGTGTGGTCATTCAGTTTCAAAACGGCTGCCGTTGTCATGGAAACCTGCAAAAAGTGACGAATTTTGTCCAAGAGTGTTCTCTATGGTCCCTTGGACATTCGTCATGAAACTTTACTGATTTAATGTTTATCATCTGTCATTGTGCGTGTTGCATTTAAAAATTACAAATTGTCAATAGTTTCCATGGAAACAGGGGAAAAGTGAAAATTCTTTAACTTTGATTTTTAAATCAAAGTACTGATAGGAGTTGATGGTTTTTCCAAGCTTAGTTATATGGGTATTGTTTTATTGATGAGAAAAAAAAAAATTGTCAATAGTTTCCATGGAAACAGGGGAAAAGTGAAAATTCTTTAACTTTGATTTTTAAATCAAAGTACTGATAGGAGTTGATGGTTTTTCCAAGCTTAGTTATATGGGTATTGTTTTATTGATGAGAAAAAATGAAAGTTTTGTCCAGTTCGGGGCGACATAAGCTATTGCTTGCAATAGCAGACTTTGTAGTTTTTTTACTCTGTTTCTTATTGTGTCTCCCCGAACGAAGTCAGGCGACATATTGCGATTGTACGCATGTGTTTGTTATCCAGGCTAGTCGACCCGAACGAAGTCAATATTCCTGAAACTTTTCTTAAGGGACGACCACTGGTTGTAGTTGTGTTTTGTGGTCATTCAGTTTCAAAATTGCTACCGTTGCAATGGATATCTACAAATTTTGTCCGCGAGATTTCTCTCTGGTCCCTTGAACATTCGTCATGAAACTTTTTATTTTAGTGATTAGTTATTGTAGTTGTGCGATTCTTATTTAGAATTTCAAATAATCGATTTTTGCCATGGAACCAGGGGAAAGTAACAATACTTTAACTGATTTTTAAATCAAAGTACTGAAAGGACTGATAGGAACTGATGGTTGTCCAAGCTTAGCTAATAGGTATTGTTTTAGTGATACAAAAAATGAAAGTCTTGTCCAGTTATGTCGCCCCCAACGAAGTGCCATCCACATTTTTTGGTGAACATAACATATTTTGTCAAGTCAAGATAACTTCCTGGTTTGTCGACAAACAACGACTTTATTGCTGTCAAGTCAAGATAAGCTATTACATTTCGTTGCAATAGCTGTCATGACATGACGAGATAACTTTTAGTCGCGATACAAAATAAATATCTCTTTGTGTCGAGATAGCTATCTCAAAAATACGATAGCTTATCTTGACTGCACAAGGTAAAAGTCGGTTTTTGATGACAAACCTGAAAGTTATCATGCCTTGACGAGATAGTTATCTTGACTTGACAAATATGTTATGTTGACAAAAAATATGTGGATGACATAAACATCCTACCATACAGACCGCTAAAATGTTGTTTGTGACTTAGTTACACCATATGATCAAATTAAAGAAAAACCTTGTAAAGCTCGAATGCAAATGAGCAAATATTCATTGAGTTTAGAATAAATTCCGGGGAAATTTTGTCCCGTCTTTCCCGCTTTACAATTAGTGAAGGCCCAAGCTGATATCGAGTATAAAAAATTTAATGTCAATTTGGGAATTGATTTCAGAATATTTCGAGAAGTATAAGGAATTACGGAATGAACTTTGGAAGTAATTAATATTGTTTATATTTGAATAGATATGGATAGAAAGTAAAATTGTAAAGCATTTGATTTGAAAAAAAATATATTGGCGAAAGTAGGTACCCCATGAAAAGAGTTCCATACCTTTATTTTTTTTTTCAACACCTCAATGTTTTTTCCTAAGCGATCTAAAGGCCTGTGCCTTGTTTGGGTTCAGGTAATGCAATAGTTTGAGGACACCCTTTTCTGCGACTTTGATGTTATTTACCCCTTGGTTGGTTGATTGACCAAGGTCCGGAAGGTTACTAAGTGACTCTGTAAGGAAGACAGATGAAAACTGCTGATGCAAGGTCTCTGCCTTATCCTATGGAATGGAGTAAAGCAAACCCTCGTTCTGCGAGGGGGAGACACTTGAACCCTGATGTCCACGGTGATTATTCAGCTTTCAGTACACGTTTGCAGATTTGAAATTTATTGCACCGGTAAAGGGGTAACGGATAATGAACATAGAAAGGCTTTACTTTTACACTGTAGCGGTGTAGAACTACAAGATGTGTATTTTACGTTTGAGACAGTAGAACCAAGTGGAGACGAGACTATATATCCAGATATCAAGAAACAGTTCAAAGATAACTTCGTTCCTCAGGAAAACGTACATTATGAGAGACATTTATTTAAGAATATGGAACAGAAGTCAGACGAAACTGTCGACCAATTTATTACACGTCTAGAACACTGCACATGTTTAGTAAGTTTCAATGATCATGATCGTAGGCTACTCAAAAAAACTTCATTTCTTAAACCATGCTGATAAGAGCCGCCAAAAATGGCAGTGCCCAAAGATAAACCGAGTCAATATCCCGTGCAGAGTTGTCGTTCGTTCCTTTCTCGGACAGCTCTGCAATGACCTCAAGTCATGATTTTTGAAATAACGTATTAAACGTGATATTTGCAGGATTGTTTTAATTTAAATTAAAAATATCTATCTCAAAACTCAGACATAATCAAAGAAATTGAATTAAAATGACTTAAACCATATGCACTATTTCTCGTGTTTGTCACTGTGATATACGCGAGCCAACGATAGGTGAATGTATGAGCCGATGGTAGAGAGTAAAACTATCAGAGCTGAAGTAGTGAAGAGTTCTAGGTAAGGGGAGAAAACTCGAATGTTTTTAATTTCATCCATGATCGTAGGAGCCAGGAACCATTGCAAATATATTTGATGCAGGTAAGTATGGATATTGATATAAACTATAAGTTATACCAATTCTAGTGCAATCTCTGCATTTTGGTTGAAATTTATGTCTTATTCTATTGAGTTTTGTTATGTGAAATATGTCATGAATCGTTGTGTTTTTCCGTCGCTCTAATACGACTTCACAATTAAAAGGTTTTCCGCTTGTTTGTTTAACTGCCTCGTATATCAGTGCAAAGCTGCTCAAAATGTATTTTACAAAAAGTTCCATTAGAATCATTTATTACCAATCAGTCTGTGTAGACCGCATGACACAGTGGTTGTAGAGGGATTTCTCTTGAGTTGCAGAGTAAGGAGTTGATATGCACACCGCGGGTTCGATTCTAACTCATCGCCCACATGGCGGGGTGTTGCTAAAACGCGGAACGGAACGGAAAACGGAAATTTTTTGTCAAACAAATGACATAGATTCGATATAAATAAGATAAAAGAGCAATATTCTTGATGTAAAAGTCACATTCTTGATGTAAGTCATATTTAATAAAAATTCATATATTCATGAATATTTATGCACACCTTCCACTCAGAACTGGAGTTGTGTATAAGCGATGCCCTCCCTCCCCCCTTTTCAACAGACCCGTCGCAGATTAGGTCAAGGAAGTTAAAGTGGTAGTGTTTGGGAAAAAATGGTACTGAAAAAAATTCGACCGCACCCACCCCTTCCCCTAATGAAATAGGATTTTCGTGTTTTGGCAAAGAACATATCCCCCTCTTTTTTGTTTGTTGCTTGTCAAATTTTTTGTATGTTGGAAATTTTTTACTGATCCCCCCACCCCCTCTTTCAATTTGTTTCAATGCCAATGTCTGCAAGGACAAAAGTAACTAGTTTTGACATTCAGATTATGCACGCAGTGTCGAATTCGCGAATTGATCATGAAAGGGGGAGAGACAGTTTCGGGTTTGGGTAGGGACCGACAGCCACATTAAAAACCAATTTATTAAACCTTAATTATATTTTGGACACAAAAGGGGGCATATCTATGACAACTTTTCAGACCTTTCCGATGAGCGGGAAAACAAACTCATTTTTACGGGGTCATTCATAGACACCTGTACACCCCCCCCAACACATACATACATGTTGACACCGCAAACAAACAAAATTTAACTTATTATATCTACCACATGAAAATTTTTGTCTTTCCAGAATTTAAATATATAGAAAGCAACTCTATTTTGTATAAAATTTTAACAACCAGTGTGTATAAGAGATGTTTATTCGAGCTTGCGTAAGGGTTTGCCCTTAACGTAATCTTATATAATAATTTTTTTTTCACATTTTATTTCTCTTTCCATGGTTCATCTAGATATCAAATATTTGCTCCCCCAGTCATAACCTTTTTACTACGGAAATGTTCGTTTAAGTTGACATTCTCACACTTTTTGCGTAATGTAATTAACGTAGTAAGTTAGCGTAAAAAGGAAATAGTACTGAAAGATGTTGGAGTTGGAACTTATCCCCCCTCCCGAATCAAACAATTGTCTTTTTGCTTGTCAATACTTTTCAAGTTCGTTACCACCCTTTTTTCAAATTCGATTCTAGGTGACTGCTATGTTAGCGATTTTCGTAAGTAAAAGACCGAGCATGACAAAATTAACTTGTATTTAATAGTGGGGGGTTGAATATGTACAAGATATACCGTTTATTATAAAATTTGTGCATTTTAAGTGATTTAATACCGTTCCGCTTTCCGTTCCGTTTTCCGTTCCGCGTTTTAGCAACACCCCACATGGCGCGGTGGTTAGACCGTCTGTTCTATAGTAGCGGTGTAAAGAACTGATCCTTTCGTCTTGGGATTGAATCCTCCACGGGACGTGGAGGAACGTGCCTCCGATTAGACAATAAAAGAGAAGTCCTGTGTCACAGTAGATGCTGGCACCTAACCACGCTGTCAATGGCCCCTAGTATACGTCTAGATTTTCAGCTTTCCACTGCCAAGAGTTGCTGTCTCCATACGAGTAAAACACTAGAGGTACTGTGAGCAATGAGCTCACTTAATGATATCCCCCGCCTCCCATACACTATATGGTTATACTGGCAAAGTCTTTTTTGCTGTGGTTGGGGAAATATATGCACAATGGCAATATATACGAGGGTTGTCACGTAAAATCGTGGAAAAAGCGTTTTTGTCGAAAATGGGCGCACTTAGCTGAAAATTTCTGTAAATGTTTATTTATCATATTTAAGTGCATGATATTTTTTTTGATAAAATATAGGCAAAAATAAAGATTTTATAATGCTTAAATGTGCACGGGGTGTTAATTCGTGCTATCTGGACGAATAATTAATAGCTGTGTCGATCAACAACATGCGTTTATTTAATACACATACATCATATCAAATCATACACCGAACCCGACCCGAATTCCGAACCCGTTCCAAATATAGTAAATAGCATTTCATCAACATCCCCTTTTCTTTAGAAAATTTGTCAAAATTTCATCAAAACATCAAATTTCATGAACAAATAAACTTTCACCATTTTACACACATAAAATGAATAATGTACTTATCTAGCACAAACTGTCAGTCACTGAAATGGTAAGTATCTGAACTATAGACACAAAATGATCAATTGCAATTTACATGTACAAAATGACTAGAAAATCAAATGACTTAATATCATAATACAAAGTCCATTAACCAGTAATATAGTCTTTCAGATAGGCTGGTTTTCTCCTTTCACGAATAGGTCTTCCTTCACGGAGTGGTCCACTTTGCGTTGGTACGGTAAGTTCAGCGGACGGTGTTTCTGGTGCGCTTAAGCTAACGGTCGAGTTCGGATTATTCACTAGGTTAGAGTCTGTGACAAGGTTTCTCTGTATGCCGTCTGAATTATCATCTGGGACTGAACGCATCGGTGAGCGGTCACGACTGTAGAAGTTAACTGCAGTAGGTCGCAAATGAACTCTGTTTCTACGATAAGTGGTTCCATTCTGGTCCTTGACGATGTATGTCCTTGGTCCGAGAATCCCATTGATTTCTCCGAGTCTCCAGTTGCGTCCCTCTAGATGCTGGAAGAATACTGCTTGACCGACGTCTAATTCACTCTGCTCGCGAGACTTCCTGTCAAACGATCTCTTTACTGTTTGTCTGCGCTGATTCCTCTTCCTGATGAAGGCATCAGTTTCTGGTCTCTCCAGTTTCTGTGGAAGATGTGGAATCATGCCACGCACTTTTCTGTTAAACATGATTTCTGCAGGACTAATACCAGTATCCTGTTTTGGTGTATTTCTTTGCTCGAGAATTGCTTCATAAGGATCAGTCTTCTCCACTTCACATTTCCTTAACAATGTCTTCATGATTTTCACAGCTGACTCGGCCTTGCCATTGGCTTGTTGATGCATAGGCGATGATGTCATGTGAGTGATACCCCACTTCTTTGCAAAATCTTGGAATTCTTGGCTTACGAACTGTGGTCCTCCATCAGACATGATTACATTTGGAATTCCAAATCGAGCAAATTGTTTCTTGAGTAAAGCTATTACTCTGGAGCTTGTCACAGATGTAAGTAAGTCGATTTCGATGAAACTTGAAAAATAGTCAACTGCAATCAAATAATGTTTTCCATTCAGCTCAAACAGATCAAGTCCTATTTTCTGCCATGGAGTAGATCCTTCTGCATGCTGCATCAATGGAGCATTTTGGTTCATTGGTTTTCTTTCTTGACATATTGAACAACAATCAGCCAACTGCTTGATATCTGAATTCATTCCTGGCCAAAATATTGTTCCTCTTGCCCTTCTCAGCATGCTATCATATCCAAAATGAGCCTTGTGAAGTCTGGCCTTCATTTCACTCCTCAAACATTTAGGGATAATTACAGCTTCCCTTTTTAGCATAAGTCCATCACTATATGATATAGTGTCTCTAAAGTCAAAGTAATGGCGAATTCTCTGTGGCGTTTCATGTTTCTGCTCTGGCCAGCCGTTCATCACGGTTTCCTTGAGATTTTGCATTTCCTCGTCATTCTCTATTGCTTCTTTTATTTCACTAAGGCGAGCATCAGGAATGTCACATTGTTCGTCACTTTTCAATGCCATGATTCTTAGTCTCTCACTAACATTACCCTCTTCACTCTTCAGATATGCGCGACTCAACGTATCTGCGATTGTAAGGTTAGTTCCCTTGACATACACAAAATCAAAATCGTACCGGTTCCATCTCATCATGATGTCCTGTAGTCGCTTCGGTGCCATTGCAAGGGGTTTCTTCAGGATGGCCTCTAATGGTTTATGGTCATTCTGTATCGTCACATTACGGCCATATGTATATTGGTCAAAACGTTCCAGATCATATAACACAGCTAACGCTTCTTTCTCGATCTGCGCCCAGTTTCTCTCTGACACTGTCAGTGATCTAGATGCATACTCCACTGGTCTACCATCTTGTAGGAGAACTGCACCAATGCCGTCTTTACTACTGTCCACTTGTACTACTACTTCCTTTCCAGGGTCAAAGTTAAGCTAGTACAGGAGTTTCTGTCAGCATCTTCTTGATCCTCTGAAATGCTGCTTCACAGTCTTTAGACCAATGCCATGCCTTATCTTTGCGAGTGAGTTCTCTGAGCGGTTCCATTTTGATAGAGAGGTCTGGAAGGAACTTAGCCATGTACTGAACCATGCCACACAGTCTCTTGATTCCTGAAACATCAGTAGGAGGTTGCATGTCATTAATGGCTCTCATTTTCTTGTCATCAATTTTCACTCCATCTCTGGAAATAACATGTCCATGAAATGAGATTTCTTTGAGTCCAATCTCTTGTTTTTCTTTATTCAAGATGATGTGTCTCTCCTCACATCTCTCCAACACTTTTCTCAATTTTAAGGCATGGTCTCGTTCAGCTTCTACATCATTTTCTCCACAGCCCGCTATGATGATGTCGTCCACCACGCTGAAAACACCTGTCATGTTTGCGAACACCTCATCCAGTTTCCTCTGGAATATTTCGCTTGATACCTTTAGTCCGAAAGGTAGTCTTGCCCATCTGTACCTTCCAAAAGGAGTTATCATTGTTGTTAATCTGCTGGATTCCTCGTCCAACTTAACATGCCAAAAAGCCTCCTTGACGTCAAGTTTTGTGAAGGTTCTGGCCTTACTGAGCTGCGGTAGAATGTCATCGAGAACAGGTAAGCGATAATGTTCTCTCATCAACGCTGTGTTGAGTGCTTGTGGGTCAATACACAATCTTAGCTTGCCATTGGCTTTATGAGCAATAGCCATCTGGCTGACCCATGGAGTAGGCTCTGTAATCGGAATAAGTACTCCTCTATCTTCAAGCTTCTGAAGTTCATCACGTACCAAACTCTGGAGTGCGATAGGGATCTTCCTGCAGGGAAGAGCTTTGGGTTTCACATTTGGGTCGACATGTAGATGCGCTGTTCCCAAATCACCTAGGTCACTGCTTGACACACTGGCTATGAATTTCTCATTGTTTATAGTAATCAACTTCAATTTCTGCACCGCTTCAAGTCCAAGTAAACACGTGTAATGATTTGGAACGACAATGAATCTGAGTTGGTGCTTCTCATTTGTACGTGGATTGACAACTGTCAGATCTGCCTCACCAAGTGGTTTCATGTTTGTCTTATTCCACATGTTCAAGCGGATTTTGGTAGGGTTGCATTGCTCCTTGCGGACAAAACGCTGAGAAATTGTGTTCACATCTGCAGCACTATCAAGTTGAAATCTAATGTCACACTCATTGATACGCATTATTGCAGTCACTTCTTTGCCACCAGAACTTACAGCTTTCAACCATTGGTCCTCATTGAATTCTTCTTCCTGACAGACTGAATGTATCTTCTTGCACTTTGCTTTGAAGTGATTCCTTCCACCACACTGTTCACAACATTTTCCCCATGCTGGACACTTTTGTTTCCCTGGTTCATGTTTGTACCCACAGAATTCACAGTCTTTTTTCTTAGACAGAGTTTGTTTAGTCTTTGAAATTTCCTTCTTTTTCTCTGTCTTCTGTTTACTGTGCATGTACTTGTCAGATTTCTGTATCTTGTTCACTTTCAGAGTGGTTTCACGTAGTTCCCTCACTTGTCTGTTGGATTGTTCATATGCCCTACACACTTGTATAGTTCTGTCGAGTGTGAGTTTGTCCTCTCTGAGTAGAAGTTCCTGTAATTTTCCCGTAACCGTGAACACTATTTTGTCTCTCAACATTCTGTCAGGTTCTTTGAAATCATAAGTTACACAGCCGCTGCTCACAAGGAGCAACAGGTATCCGTACTATAAATAAACACAATCTAACATAGGGCTCTAAGGGAAATAATTAAGAATAATGACAGATAATTAAAATAATATAATATTAAATCACGACTTTACAAGAAAACCTTTAATTCTAAATAACTACTCCCAACCAAATCCCTATACACCAACACTTAAACTTATATGCATAGACCAGCCCGGTCCTCCGGGTTGCAATAAATACAGTTTGTATGACGTCACAATAGCCGTTTCAGCGTCTAGGTAGATAGAATGTTTTATCGTTAAAATGATAATGACCAACGGACCCGGTTTGTGGTGAGGGCTTGTCCCGAGACACAGTTAAATTATTCTAACTACTTCTAGGGCTGATACGGATCCTACAGGGCTGATTTGATTCGGATTTTTATCATATACTTAGTAGTAAATACGCCGATTCTGCACGGTATGATACGGGTGACGTGTCACAATACCCCATATCACGGACCGGTCCGAAAATCCATATCACGTATCGGACCGGAGGGCCAAACATTTATATCAAACCGGAAGTAACGTTTGTATAAAGTTGTTACTTGATTTTATTTAAATATCAATGTAAAGTAATTTTTTAATGATTTTTGTGGTCTTAATTTTTTTTTTCAGTGACCTAAAATTGGTTCTATTAGATTTTCAACAAAAAGGTCATAAATAGGCACGAAAGATTCTTCAATGACCATATGAGAACTCGCATATTAAGTATTTTGAATATATGATAAATAGAATACTACATGTTAATTTGTGCTATCTGGACGAATAATTAATATCTGTGACGATCAACAACATGCGTTTGTTCAATACACATACAACATATCAAATCATACACCGAACCCGACCCGAATTCCGAACCCGTTCCAAATATAGTCATATAGCATTTCATCAACATCCCCTTTTCTTTAGAAAATTTGTCAAACTTTCATCAAAACATCAAATTTCATGAACAAAATAAACTTTCATCATTTTACACATATAAAATGAATAATGCACTTCTCTAGCACAAAATGTCACTGAAAATGATAAGTATCTGACTTATAGACATGAACTGATCAATGCAAATTTACATGTACACAAATGACTAGAAAATCACTTGACTTAATTTCATAACACAAAGTCCCTTAACCAGTAATATAGTCTTTCAAATAGGCAGGTTTTCTCCTTTCGGGAACAGGTCTTGCTTCACGGAGCGGTCCACTTTGCGTTGGTACGGTAAGTTCAGCGGACGGTGTTTCTGGTGCGCTTACACTAATGGTAGAGTTCGGATTGTTCACTGGCTTAGAGTCTGTTATAATGTTTCTCTGTATGCCGACTGAATTATCATCTGGGACTGAACGCATCGGTGAGTGGTCACGACTGTAGAAGTTAACTGCTGTAGGTCGCAAATGAACTCTGTTTCTACGATAAGTGGTTCCATTCTGGTCCTTGACGATGTATGTCCTTGGTCCAAGAATACCATTGATTTCTCCGAGTTTCCAGTTGCGTCCCTCTAGATGATGGAAGAATACTGCTTGACCAACGTCCAATTCACTCTGCTCACGAGACTTCCTGTCAAACGATTTCTTTACTGTCTGTCTGCGTTGATTCCTCTTCCTGATGAATGCATCAGTTTCTGGTTTCTCGAGTTTCTGTGGGAAATGTGGAATCATTCAACGCACTTTCCTGTTAAACATGATTTCTGCAGGACTAACACCAGTATCCTGATTTGGTATATTTCGTTGCTCGAGAATTGCTTCATAAGGATCAGTCTTCTCCACTTCACATTTCCTTAACAATGTCTTCATGATTTTCCCAGCTGACTCGGCCTTGCCATTAGCTTGTTGATGCATTGGCGATGATGTAATGTGAGTGATACCCCACTTCTTTGCAAAATCTTGGAATTCCTGGCTTACGAACTGTGGTCCTCCATCAGACATGATTACCTATGGAATTCCAAATCGAGCAAATTGTTTCTTGAGTAAGGCTATTACTCTGGAGCTTGTCATAGATGTAAGCAAGTCGATTTCGATGAAACTTGAAAAATAGTCAACTGCAATCAAATAATGCTTTCCATTCAGCTCAAACAGGTCAAGTCCTATTTTTTGCCATGGTGTAGATCCTTCTGCATGCTGCATCAATGGAGCATTTTGGTTCATTGGTTTTCTCTCTTGACATATTGAACAACAATCTGCCAACTGCTTGATATCTGAATTCATTCCTGGCCAAAATATTGTTCCTCTTGCCCTTCTCAGCATGCTATCATATCCAAAGTGAGCCTTGTGAAGTCTGGCCTTCATTTCACTCCTCAAAGATTTAGGGATTATCACAGCTTCCCCTTTGAGCATAAGTCCATCACTGTATGATATAGTGTCTCTAAAGTCAAAGTAATGGCAAATTCTCTGTGGCGTTTCATGTTTCTGCTCTGGCCACCCGTTCATCACAGTTTCCTTGAGAATTTGCATTTCCTCGTCAATCTCTGTTGCTTCTTTTATTTCACTAAGGCGAGCATCAGGAATGTCACATGGTTTGTCACTTTTCAATGCCATGATTCTTAGTCTTTCACTAAAATTACCTTCCTCACTCTTCAGATATGCGCAACTCAACGTATCTGCAATTGTAAGGTTAGTTCCCTTGACATACACAAAGTCAAAATCGTACCGGTTCCATCTCATCATGATGTCCTGTAGTCGCTTCGGTGCCATTGCAAGAGGTTTCTTCAGAATGGCCTCTAATGGTTTATGGTCATTCTGTATCGTCACATTACGGCCATATGTTTACTGGTCAAAACGTTCCAGACCGTATAACACAGATAACGCTTCTTTCTCGATCTGCGCCCAGTTTCTCTCTGACACTGTCAGTGATCTAGATGCATACTCCACTGGTCTACCCTCTTGTAGGAGAACTGCACCAATGCCGTCTTTACTACTGTCCACTTGTACTACTACTTCCTTTCCAGGGTCAAAGTAAGCTGGTACAGGAGTTTCTGTCAGCATCTTCTTGATCCTCTGAAATGCTGCTTCACAGTCTTTAGACCAATGCCATGGCTTATCTTTGCGAGTAAGTTCTCTGAGCGGCTCCATTATGGTAGAAAGGTTTGGAAGGAACTTTGCCATGTACTGGACCATGCCACACAGTCTCTTGATTCCTGAAACATCAGTAGGAGGTTGTATGTCATTGATGGCTTTTACTTTCTTGTCATCAATTTTCACTCCATCTCTGGAAATAACATGTCCATGAAATGAGATTTCTTTGAGTCTAATCTCTTGTTTTTCTTTATTCAAGATGATGTGTCTCTCCTCACATCTCTCTAACACTTTTCTCAATTTTAAAGCATGGTCTCGCTCAGCTTCAACATCATTTTCTCCACAGCCCGCTATGATGATATCGTCCACCACGCTGAAAACACCTGTCATGTTTCCGAACACCTCATCCAGTTTCCTCTGGAATATTTCACTTGATAACTTTAGTCCAAAAGGTAGTCTTGCCCATTTGTACCTTCCAAAAGGAGTTATCATTGTCGTTAATCTGCTGGATTCCTCGTCCAACTTAACATGCCAAAAAGCCTCCTTGACGTCAAGTTTTGTGAAGGTTCTGGCCTTGCTGAGCTGCGGTAGAATGTCATCAAAAACAGGTAAGCGATAATGTTCTCTAATCAACGCTGTGTTGAGTGCTTGTGGGTCAATACACAATCTTAGCTTGCCATTGGCTTTATGAGCAATAGCCATCTGGCTGACCCATGGAGTAGGCTCTGTAATCGGAATAAGTACTCCTCTATCTTCAAGCTTCTGAAGTTCATCTCGTACCAAACTCTGGGGTGCGATAGGGATCTTCCTGCAGGGAAGAGCTTTAGGTTTCACATTTGGGTCGACATGTAGATGCGCTGTTCCCAAATCACCTAAGTCACTGCTTGACACACTGGCTATGAATTTCTCGTTATTTATTGTAATCAACTTCAATTTCTGCAGTGCTTCAAGTCCAAGTAAACATGTGTAATGATTTGGAACGACAATGAATCTGGGTTGGTGCTTCTCATTTGTACATGGATTGACAACTGTCAGATCTGCCTCACCGAGTGGTTTCATGTTTGTCTTATTCCACATGTTCAAGCGGATTTTTGTAGGATTGCATTGCTCCTTGTGGACAAAACGCTGAGAAATTGTGTTCACATCTGCGGCACTATCAAGTTGAAATCTAATGTCACACTCATTGATACGCATTATTGCAGTCACTTCTTTGCCACCAGAGCTTACAGCTTTCAACCATTGGTCCTCATTGAATTCTTCTTCCTGACAGACTGTCTGAATGTATCTTCTTGCACTTTGCCTTGAAGTGATTCCTTCCACCACACTGTTCACAACATTTTCCCCATGCTGGACACTTTTGTTTCCCTGGTTCGTGTTTGTACCCACAGAATTCACAGTCTTTTTTCTTAAACTGAGTTTGTTTAGTCTTTGGAATTTCCTTCTTTTTCTCTGTTTTCTGTTTACTGTGCATGTACTTGTCAGATTTCTGTAGTTTGTTCACTTTCAGAGTGGTTTCACGTAGTTCCCTCACTTGTCTGTTGGAGTTCATATGCCCTACATACTTGTAAAGTTCTGTCGAGTGTAAGTTTGTCCTCTCTGAGTAGAAGTTCTTGTAACTTTCCAGTAACTGTGAACACTATTTTGTCTCTCATCATTCTGTCAGGTTCTTTGAAATTACAAGATGCTGCACGGGTCTTCAGATCTGTGAGAAAACTATCAAATGGATCTTGGTATGGGAGCTTCCAAAATCTGTGTGATTCGAGTACTTCATTTGATCTGGGGTTACAATATTAAGATTGTAGTTTCTGAAACAGTTTATCAGGGTCATTTTTGTCATTACCATTGTCCCACTTGAATTGGTCGTATATTTCTACCACGTGGGGGCCTCCACAACTGAGTATTATGGCTACCTGCACTTCTTTGGCCTTCTCTGTGCCACCGGAAGCTGCGAGATACACCTCTACCTGCCTTTTCCATTTCTTAAAATTTTCTGACACATTTCCTGTTGTTAATTCTAACTCAGGCGGTAATCGAAATGGACAGTTATATACCTGCACTGGGGTTGGTTCTGCTTCGCCCATGTTTCAGACATGCAAATGGCGGATGCACGTGGTTGCACAAAAGTCAAACTTTACTCGTACAAATATCAGTTTGTAATGTTCAAAGTCACCTTAAGAATGCCGATATGGAGTTGAGACGTTTTCAGAGTCCACCTCATATATGCAAATGGCGGATGCACGTGGTTGCAAAAAAGTTAAACTTTACTCGTACAAATATCAGTTTGCAAAGTTCAAAGTCACCTTAAGAATGCCGATATGGAGCGTTGAGACGTTTTCAGAGTCCACACATCGCTGCCACCATGTTAATTCGTGCTATCTGGACGAATAATTAATAGCTGTGTCGATCAACAACATGCGTTTATTTAATACACATACATCATATCAAATCATACACCGAACCCGACCCGAATTCCGAACCCGTTCCAAATATAGTAAATAGCATTTCATCAACACGGGGTATTGTCATACGGCGCACGGACAAGAAACCTAGGTTTTATTAAATAATACACTAGTTTGAATTCAAAATAAAAGTTATAAAATATAAATACATAAGATTTGGATTAAAATTATCCTAATTCAATTCAACAATCAATTTTTTACTCTTTGTAAAACTTTTAAGGCATTTTGTTAATTTTTGGCAGTTTCTCGAGCATTCGAAATAGAAAAGTGGTCAACACAAAATACGAAAAATAGCGACGTTTCATGACGTTACGGCTCACGGGAGAGCAGTTCCGTTTTAATTCGATGTTGAAATGACACCTTTAGAGACTTGAAATGACCATAGAGGAAAAAAAGATTATAAAAAATATCACCATATCTTAAGTATACAAATGAAATAGGAGTTTTCTTAGCGAAGTCTTTTTTGATCGAGTCCTTGGGGAGTAGAAAACATACGGACAAACTCCTAATGTGAAAGCAGAAGACGCTGTCACAGTAGACCGCCGATATGAGATTTTCTATTAGTTGAATGATGGTGAGAATAATGTCCGTAACTTACAAATAAATCTTCAGAAGATCGCAAGAGGGTGCCAATTGGTTCTTCGACTGTTTATGGAGACTAAAGAATGTGTATCAATGAAATTCCTAACTTTAAGTCAGACTCATCCAACTTCATTTTCAGCACAGATAAAACGTCACGCTGTTTTAGACACTGACGTTGTAATCCATGCGCCGTAAGGTGATACAATACACGGAATAAATTCTCGTAATTTGTTTATCTATGCAAATATTTATCTGAATTTTGCTGTGTATATTACTAAAATATGTACTAAATAATAGTGACAATTTCAGAACGCAGTGATGTTTATTTTTTACACTAGACAACTTTTCCACGATTTTACGGGACAACCCTCGTAATCGTGAAAGTTTCATTAAATTTCACTGATTGGTATAAGAGATAGGTACCCCAAAGCGTAACAGACAGACGGACGGACATACGGATTACAGTATACCCTCCCACTTTTCAAGCGGGTGGGTTAAAAAAAATCGAGAGGGACGTTAATTGTCAAACAAAACGAATATAATTGGTCTTCGGATGAGATCGCATAAACTGTCACAGGTGCTTACACGACAAAAACCCTTAATAGGTCTAAGACCTCCCACCATTACATGTAGCAAGTGCGGAGTGGTCGCCACGTCTTCAGTAAAAATTTTCAAAGGGACATAAAACAAAGCAAACAAAGAGTAAGTTTTAAGACCCCGACAAAAAAATGTGAAAAAACATCAATGAAACATATGGAAATAATTAACAACATTCAAGCTCAATAAACAATTCAAATTCTAAGCAAGAGACAAAGTCTGAAATATATAATCAATCTTCATCTCAACATCAATTCGATGGGCATTTTGTAGAGGAATAACTCACCTTCTTTTGATGAGGACACAAGTGATTGCATATTTACATTTAATCCAACATCAGCTGAAAACAAGTCAGGAATTTCAATCCCTTGTCAGATGACATAGTCATCATTTTGAAGACGTGGTAGAAACCTGTTGCCATCTTTTTGCAAAATGTGGCAATCAGATGTATGGCAACCTAACACTGAAAACCATGAACATTTATGTAACTGAGCTAAACTGTTCATCTATTTTTAGTCGTTCAAGGTAAGCAATTATGCTCTAAAATTGACTTTTTACACAAAACCCCGGCATGACAATTCTCTTTCTCCAGACGTCTCTAAATGGGTGAAAAAATCTCGAATGGGGTAAAACAACATGCAATCAATCGCAGTACATTAAGTAGTTTAACTTACTTCATTATTATAATGAGTAAAAATTATTAAATATATGACCAAGGGTCAACAGGATGTTTTTTTCCTCTCGAATGGGTGATATAGCTAGACCATAAAGAAAAAACTCATTATATGTTTAAAATCCTCTTCTCCTCCTCTCTTTTTTGTGGGTATATTGAGCTAACTAATGAAGGGAAAGTTGTGATGAGCAATGATGCCTTGTATATTAATAAAAATTCCATGCTTTTTGGTTAAAAAAATTTTTTTTCTTCGAGACAATTTGCAAGCAAATGTCGTGCATTGACATAAAGGGCATATTGATATTAAAGTAAATTAAATGTACCAGGTATATATATAATACATTTGTGAATTATGAAAGCGAAGCTCCAACTGTTCAAAAGTTATGGCCAAGGTTAAAGTGTGTGGTTTTTTTTTGGGAAAAAGTAGGTCAAACTCCTAAGTTAAAAGGTCAAATTGGGTGGTACCCAGAAAAGGTCTACACCTGTGAAAAATGTAATAGCCCCCCTCCCCACAACTCAATAGTTATGGTCTAGGTTAAAGTTGACTGTACAGAGAGAAAAAAAGACCAGACAATTACAATTTACCCCGGGGTCTTTCTATCCGGGGGCGCGGGTTGGAATCCCGCTGTGGGACGTGGAGACCGGTCTTTCGGATGAGACCGTATAAAGCGAGGTCCCGTGTCACTCGTGGGTGCTGGCACGATAAAGAACCCTCACTGCTGAATGGCCCTGAGTGCCGAGTATAGGACAAAATTTGTAGCTCTCCACCAGCAAGTGGTGGCGTCTCCATATGAGTGAAAAATTGTCGAGAGTGACGTTAAACAACATACAATCAATAAATTCCATCCGAAAGAAGACTAGAACTACAAAAATGAAGAAATGTAACAGTGACTAGAAAATAAATAATTAAGATCAAATATGAACATCATGAATATTTATTTAACTACTTATTTAACATTCTGAATTGACCTCTATGGAAACAAAACATGATCAATAGTAAAAACTATTATAATTTTGACTAGGTAATAATATTCGACTCTTTTCAAGTCACCAGTACTTTTCTAAGTTTTTGTTCAAAAATATTTTCAAATTGGCATCTACATCTCTTTAAAATACACTCAAAAAACACATCACTTTCAGTACAATATTTACGTCTTTTTCCTTCATTTTTACATTTCAAGCACAGCGGGTAATCATCATCAGATACCTTGAGACCACCATTATCATCACAATTATAATAGGTTCTGCAGAAATATTAAGAATTTTAATGGTCTCACTGCATTTTAGATTTTTCTGACCAAACCTTTTTTTTTCAAAACATGAGAGTCCTCATATTTAACATCAACAAGCAAATTCAGATAATTTGTGTTCCTCGCCGAAGGTAAAAAAGAGGATTGTGGGTTCAACCCCTACCCCAACCCCCCGCTCGGATTTCGCCGAATTAAATAAGGGACTGAAGCAAAAAATAATTGCCAATGATATTTTGATTTGACTGCTTATAAGAATAAATTCAACATGTATGAAGATTCTAGTACATGTATTTATAAAATATTTATCACAATAATAATATTTTGTACACGCCATGCATGTATTACTGATTTCAATATGACTTGGCACACAAGTAGACTACACTAAGATACATAAAATAGTGCATCTGATTTTGATTTCAATGAATGGTGTTGCGTTGGTAACTTAAAATAGAATTTTCTGTGAAAGTCGTTAAAACGCTACCTCTCCTACACACCCCTACTAATGTGTACGGAACTTTTTATTTTTCGGTGTTCTGCAAATTATAAAACCCGATGAGTTCAGAGTAGCTCTGGCAGTGGCTCTGGCGAGAGTTAGCGAGACTTCAGCGAGATAGGGTAAATTATTCACGGAAATGTGGCTAGGAAGTGACTAGCACGTGGAGGCATGGTAAACAGAAAAGTTATGTTGCGTTTCAGTTTTCACCACCTTAGAATCAGCTGATAATGTCTGTAGAAATGAACTTCAATCGATCGATCTCTCTTATATTCATTCAAACTTAAATAAATAATATTCTCTATAATTGCAATTTTCTGCAGTCATGAATTAAAATTTCTTTTTGGACCAATATAATCGCATGGGAACCGGGACTATATTTTTTGGCATCAGATTTGCAAATGAGGCACCAGCTTGATTTTAACTGACCAATATTGCATTATGGGTTACTACGAATACTACAGGAATTTTACGCTTGAGAAAAAAAGGAAATCTTATGGTAAATGAAAAACATTCTTAAAAATATCATTTTCCTGCTCATAATAAAAAACAATTCATTTGTTAAATAAATGATGGAAGTCTAGATTTCTGAAAGCCATACTGCAAAAGAGATTTCGTCTGTATCTATTCCTTTGTTGTACTATCGGTGAATACTATTGCCAGGTGGATTCCCTGGCCGAACACGTGAACACGAACGTAAACAAAGTTTTGTCCATTTAAATGCATATTAATAGATGCTGCTCCTTTTCCTTACCCTTGAAGCGCTGGTGTTTTTAACTAGACACAAACTACATTTTATTAATCATTTCTTTCAGTTAACAACAAATTAAAACGCCCGTAACATCTTTCATAGTTTCTTTTCTTTGTATTTTGTTCGTAAGAACATTTTTTTTTATTTTGCAGCCCATTGACATGATTCTAGATTGGCCTGAACCACGTGTTCGAAGTAAAATGTAAACATGTATTTGGCGTACACGTTCCTATTCATTCAACGATTGGTCAGATGCTCGTGATAAGATCGTCTGTGCGCATTTATTACAATAGCCATATAAGGCAAACAAAGGTGTTTTAGTGTAGATGATATTACACATTTTTTTTTACTAGCGAATCGGTCACTAGTGAGCTCTAATTTTCGCCGAAAAGTGTAAGATATATTGTTATTTTAACACCCCCTCCTTTAGCCACCTTTTTTTCTGTTGAAAATCATGAAAGTCTTTCAGAAAGGTCTGGAAACATTTATTGCAGGACATGTTCTCAAAAGAAACAGGCTATAGCAATGACATGCTTACTGCCAATTTTATTTATAAAACCGGTTCTACCCTTTAACCTTTAAATAGATCAACCTAAACCACGTGTCTTGAATTTAAATCACAATAACATTAGTAGGGGTGCTACAGTTTTGATCAGATTTCAATATTACTTGGCACACAGGTACACTACAATAAGATACATAAAATAGTGTATTGGATTTTGATTTCGATGAACGGTGTTGCCATGGTTATTAAAAATAGAATTTTTTGCGAAATTTTTTTTAAAACGCTACTCCTTCTACAGTTTTGGTCTGATTTCAATATAACTTCACACACGAAGACTACACTAAGACACATATAGGGCATCGGATTTTGATTTCGATGAACGGTGTTGCCATGGTTACTAAAAATAGAATTTTCTCTAAAATTCCTTTAAAACGCTACTCCTTCTACAATTTTGGTCTGATTTCAATATAACTTGGCACACAAGTAGACTACACTAAGATACATAAAATAGTGCACCGGTTTTGATTTCAGTGAACGATGTTGCTATTGTTACTATAAATAGAAATGTCCTTTAAAACGCTACTCCTACAGTTTTGGTCTGATGGTTATGGATTCTTTTCTCATCCTTTGTTATAAGTACAAACCAGTAGAGCTACAGTATCGACAGAGATTTCTAGTTAAAGTTTTACCGTGTTCGTTTGACCTTCGAAAGTCAATAGGAATCTTCCTTAGGCGATAGGGAGATATTGTGTAAAATTACACTGCAAAAGTTCAACGGCTTCTCTAGATATCGCGTGGAAATGAAATTAGTATCCCCCACTTTCTGCGGGGGACAATAAAATAGCTTTACCCATGCCACATGAGTATTCTAAATCATTCAAAGATCTCTGTGTCTGTGTACGTCTGTGAACTTGAAATGTCTCTCACAAACTTTAATATGCAAAATGTATACAGGATTTTACGCGATTAATATAAGTAAAATTGTTAATTCCAAAGGAATTTGTATTCCACCATGTATCCCCCCCTTCTATTCGAAGAAAGGGGAGAGGGGCAGATTGCTTTGCTGCTGTCTGTCTGACGGTCCACCATTAGTTTCTGTTCATTTTCTTCGCAGAGGTTGCTCATATTGAAATAGAATTTGATATACAATTTTATCATAAGAATATTCAGGTCATGTTCGGTTTTGGATACGATGCCATTTTTGATAGAGTTACATGTATCCACCTATGACTCAGAAAAATTCCAGTTAATTTTGGGATGGGGACAAGTGTTTTACAAACATCTGGGTCAAGTTTGGTTTTGGGTACAATCTAGCCATTTTTGACAGAGTTATACCCCTTCGATTCCAATTATTTGCGATAGGGGTGGCATGTGTTTTACAAACATCTCAAGTTATGACTTGTTCAAGTTAAAGACTTCACCTTTTATTTCCTAAAAGTATATATCGACTTTTGCTTCCATACTTTTCAATTACAAGAACACTTTACAAGGCCTGCATGGATATCGAATATAATTCCCATCGTGTTCATGTTCTTCTTCACCCCATAACAAAAGTCCTTCTGGACACGTTATTACAAGTGACGTAAATATACCGGTAGATAATAATGAGGACCTTAAATCACTAACATTATTGTCTTCATTTGCTCATTATTATGTATATTGTATTTTAAGAAGAAGAACTTGGATTTAATTCTAAAAGTGGTTATCCAACTTGTAGTTCCCTAAGGAAGAAATTCTTAAAACCACATAACCTACATACGGAGTTTATATCTCTCAATTGATTCGATAGGAAAGGGCATGCTCTACGTATATAAATTTTCTAAAACGAGGTTAGTTATTGACAAACAAATTGATGAAACAAGCATATCAGCAGTTCCGTTTAAAGTCATCATTTCGTTATTTTTTATAGTCGATACAATGACCTTGTCAGCAAAAAGAATTTACCTTTTTTTTTGTTAGAATTTATTTATAGATTTCCAACGACGAATTTCTACTCAAGGGTTCATCGAGTGAACCTGTGTCGGAACCATAGTTTTCCTGTCACCTAATCTTGACCGTCAGACAGTAATATTACTAGGCTTTAATACGTACTGAGCAAGAATTTATTTTTGTTCCTCAACGATCTAGCCATCAAGTACCCCTATAAAATGATTTTATAGCAGGCAGGAGGAGTAGAGTTTTGGCAGTTATTTGAAGATTGATTATCTATTTCCAGGTCGGCTATTGGCCAAATGTCACAATTCATCCATGCACAAGAGTTTGTCTTAATTATGATGCTCTGAAGGGTTTTAAGCTAGGAAGTTACTTGAAATGTTCTTATGAGGCATTAGATTTCAAATCGACAAAAATGATTAATATGAACATAATTATTTGATCCGTTTTTTTTGTTTTGCTAGCTTAAGAATTGCAAGTAAATGCAGCCTCATTTAAAAAAAAAACAACAGAATTTTCTGTCGAGACTGAAGCTGTGGTCTGTATGTATAGCAAAGGAAAAATAGCACGTGGATTTGAAATTTTGCAACATGCAGCGATAAATAGAATTATGTATCTTAGTGTAGTGTACTTGTGTATCAAGTTATATTGAAATCAGACTGTAGGAGGAGTAGCGTTTTAAAGGAATTTATTTAGAAACTGTAGGAGGAGTAGCGTTTTTAATGAATTTCTGAAATTTCTTAGTACCATGGCAACACTATTCAACGAAATCAAAAATCGATGCAATTAGTGTAGTCTACTTGTTTGCCAAGTTATATTTAAATAAGACCAAAACTGTAGGAGGAGTTGCAAAATTTCAAATCTAAGCTATGGTTACTAAAAGTAGAAATTTTGTGAAATTCCTTGAAAACGCTACTCCTCCTACAGTTTTGGTCTTATTTCAATATAACTTGGCACACAATTAGACTACTCTTAGATACATACTTTAGTGCATAGGTTTTTGATTTCGATGAACTGTGTTGCCATGGTTACTAAAAATAGAAAAAAAATTGAAATGCTTTCATAATGCTACTTCTCCCACAGTTTTAGTCTTGTTTCAATTTAATTTGGCACACAAGTCGCTTAAAAAAAGACTTATTCAAGGATCATTATTATGTAATATTTTTTGCTGATGTAAAATTTCAAGTCCAAATGGCTACTTTTCTCTTAATTTGTTATAAGTACAAACCAGTAGAGCCTCAGTCTCGACAGAGACTTCTGGTTATCAGTGTTTTAATCTGCAGCAGTAGTTTTTTTTTCAAGTAAACGTTACATGTTGTCGGGACATGAGTAAAAAGCAACAAATATCAACTAAGGGAGTACTTCAATTGAATAAAACAAATTCGTACAAAAATTAATAAATAGAGATGTACAATATTTCCATGCAAAATAACTTTAATATACACATATCTTAATTGCTCAAGAAATTTTAAAATACCCAAATAACAGCTTTTAAGATATTCATTAATTCGCCGAAATGTCAGCACCTTAACAGTGCATATATGATCCAGAAACGTCATTTCTTCCCAAATTGATGCATTATGCTCGAAAAGCTCAAGGGTGTCTTAGAAGTGAAAGGTTGCAAAGGACTAAAAGTTCAATAGATTTAAAGAAACCTAGATTCGGATTTTCTTTTGGCAAGATCTTTGTAGTAGCTGTTTTGATTTGCCATAAGTAATATGCTTCACAGAAAACGTCTCTGTTAGTTTTTTTTTTCTTTGAAGACACCGAAACATGCCTGAAATATTGCTGACTCGGTGCTAAACAATCAGTCTTTGTAGGCGCAACCACTTGCTGGTAGAAGGCTGCAAATTTTGACTTATGTCGGCACTTTTAGCCATTGAGCAGTGAAAGATCAATTTTGTGCCAACACCTTCTACGGCTCGGGATCTCGGTTTATACACTCTTATTCGAAGGACTGGTCTCCACTTCGTCCCGCAGTGGATTCGAACACTCGACCTTAGGATCGACTCCTTTCTTCTCGAATCTTGGAGAGACCCTCCAACCGCTGCGCCTCACGGGCTCTCTTAATAGGTTGAACGTCTCACAAGTTTTTTTATTGGACTAGGATTAAGCGATATGGTCCCCTTTCCGAAAAAGTTCTGATTGGGATCGAAGTTTCTTCACATAATCTCTTTAAGACAAAGGAAAATTACTGAAATTATTTTATAAAGTTGCTCTACTAGAATAAAGATTACTCTTCATTTTTATACCCAGTATGATTTTAATCATCAATACTTGCGCATATTGCATTTGTTTTAAATTTAATCGATACTTCGGAATTTCACCGAAAACATTTGTTCTAAGAGACATTGTCCGCAGTTCAATTGAATCACGTATATGAAATCACATTAAATATTGAACTTGGATCATTTAAAAAAAGTAGTTCGTGATAATATAACCGATTGAAAAGAATCCTGAAGGGCGGTCTCCATTCTAATAGCGTAAAAACATGATATTCAACGTTTTCTATTTGAATATATGAAATTAATTTCACGAACGAGACGAGTGGGAAGCAAAAACTCCTGTTTCACGAGTGAAATGAACTCTATAATGGAATCCAATTCAACTTAAAATAACTGAATTTTCTGTTAATTATATTTTCTTTCTCACTCTTGATTATATAAACAAACAATATTACCCCATCCAGGAAAAAACATATCCAACTGAAAAGTATTCACTGTAAATATACAGCGAGTACAAAAGAAATTAATAAGAAATTTGCTGAATGTTTTTCTTTAGTTAGGAACTCGCTTTCTAATGTCAAATAATGCACGATAATGACCAATTTAGATTTTACGATTCAATAATATCCAGCTACAAAGGCAAATTTAAATTTATTTCAGAAACTTATAATATATGTTTTTACTAGAAATTATTTTTATTTGCCTGAATCTAATTATAGTCAAAGGTTTAACATTATAACATGAAAATGTAATTCTCAAGTTATCTCCCATCTCCTTCATGAAAATCTGAAAAACAAAAAGTTACGAACATTTTAAAAGCTCGTATACGATCAATGACATATTCTTCATTTCAAAAATCTGAACCTAATTTTTTACTCATATATATTCTTATTACACTGGTCTGGGTGAAATAAACTGAACTGAACTGAAAAAGCAGTGCATCTTGTTCAAAGATTTAAAATTACAAGGGTGTAAAAACTCCTATAGCTTGTTTAAAAGGGTTGAACTCTATTCAAGGATGGTGGAGGAAAATAATATCGATATATATTTTGAATCTTCTGTTACATTGTGGTTACACATGTATGTTACACAAAATTAATATTGAAACCCGATTATGTTTTTACGTAAATTGAATAACATTTGTCAACAATTTTATTTTAATTCAAATACTTCCAAGTACGTTGATATTTAATGTTTCCTTGCACGATCATTATTCTCATTATCAAGACTTTTCACATGAATTTTAGGTTTTGAAAAAAATTAATTAAATGTCCAGTTGACATTAGGCAGGCTAACAATATTAATGCAATTGTTTAACATCTCTTTGATAATACTTCACTTATTGTGAGAAACCCCCCACTTGCCAGGGGAGGGCTTCAAGACCTGTACTCGGCACTTTGGACCTTCTAGCAGTAAGGAATCTTTCTAATGCCAACATCTTCTATGAGAGGAACCTCGATCTATAGTTCTATCCGACTGACAGGTTTCCAAGTCCTGAAGTTGGACGGAATCCGATAAAATCCTTACTCCGCGACTATTAAAACTAACTCTACTGCGCCGCGCGGGCGAATTTGAAGAAATTGAATTCTTTAAAAAAGACGAATGTCCCAACATTCCAAGAGCACTATTTTTTGTTATGAAAAACATTGCAGGTGACGGAAAAGAGAAATGACGATTGATTCATTGATCGTTATTGTTTAACGCCGACTTGGCAACATCTCGGCTATTTTTCGATATAATAAGTTTTGGGTTTCTCTGGCGGACCCCAGTTAGCCTCCTTTCTTCGAAAACCGAGAAATGATGATCTTTTGCGTGCCAAGACGGTTGCAATCATTGACACGGGGCGTCGTTTAACACCCCATCCGATGGACATCAAATTTTAAAATATGAAAATTTCGAAAAGCACAATACATTAAAGACAAGACAAGAAAACATTGATGTAACCCTCAATTGTCCCCCGGGAAATAAATAAAGTAAACAATGGAAATAAGTCTTGATCATCAAACTGCTTCGATATGTTTGAAAAAGGCATGCGTCTAAATGATGGAGACAACAGTCGAGGATATTTTGAAAACTTAAAGTCGGATGAAAATCGAACAAAAACGATACCCTTTTCGACTTTATTAATTCCTCAAGTAAAAGTTGGCTGCATAAAATATAAATTGGAATCAGATACATGCATCACCTATTTAAACAAGAGGCCCATGGGCCTTATAGGTCACCTGAGTATCATGCAACAACTTTCCAACAAATTAAATTTGATTCATGTTTTAATTTTGAAAGAGGCACCATTTAAATTTTATTTCATAATGTCGATTAATACCAAAGTGCAGATTTCAAAGTATTAAATAATTTTCAGACTATGTACCCCCCCCCTCCCCCCCAGTCAAGCACCTGTGTCCCAGGGGCCAGTAAAATTAACCGTTTTTGGAAGAAGCAGCTTTCTTCGTCATAAATATATACTAAGATCATTGGCATAATACCCAAGAAAAAAGGAAAACATTTTCAAGGAATTCACGCATTTTCACTAAATAGACAATAGAGCCCCATCCTAACACAAGAAGCCCTGACCCAGGGGCTCTAAAATTCACAAATCTCAAAGAGGCATCCTTCCTCCTCTAAACTATGTACATAGTTCATTGGTTAAATACCCAGATGTAGAAAAAAGATCTCTAAAGAATTTATGCATTTTCACTAATATTATCAATAAAGCCACACCCTAACACCAGAACCATTAACCCAGGGGTCATGAAATTCACAAATTTGGAAGAGCCAGCCTTATTCAACATAACTACGCACTTGGTTAGTTTATTTAATCCCCCCCCCCCCCCCCCCCCAATCAAGCACCTGTGTCCCAGGGGCTAGTAAAATTAACCGTTTTTGGAAGAAGCAGCTTTCTTCGTCATAAATATATACTAAGATCATTGGCATAATACCCAAGAAAAAAGGAAAACATTTTCATGGAATTCACGCATTTTCACTAAATAGACAATAGAGCCCCACCCTAACAAGAAGCCCTGACCCAGGGGCTCTAAAATTCACAAATCTCAAAGAGGCATCCTTCCTTCTCTGAACTATGTACATAGTTCATTGGTTAAATACACAGATGTAGAAAAAAAGATCTCTAAAGAATTTATGCATTTTCACTAATATTATCAATAAAGCCCCACCCTAACACCAGAACCATTAACCCAGGGGTCATGAAATTCACATATTTGGAAGAGCCAGCCTTATTCAACATAACTACGCACTTGGTTAGTTTATTTAATACTCAGGAGCAAAGAAGAAGATTTTCAAAGAAATAAATCATTTTAACTATATAATCTATATAGCCCCGCCCTAGCACTAGAGCCCCTGACCCTGGGGCCATGAAATTCACAATTTTGGAAGAGACAGTCTTATTCAACATAACTATGCACTTAGTTTATTTAATCCCCACGAACAGAGAAGAAGAATTTCAAAGATTTTTTTGCATTTTCACTATATAATCTATATAGCCACGCCCTGCCACTAGAACCCCTGACCCTAGGGCCATTAGATTCACAATTTTGGAAGAAGCAGTTTTTTTCAACATAACTATGCACTTTGTTAGTTTATTTAATGCCCACAAACAGAAAAGAAGACGTTCAAAGACTTTTTGCATTTTCACTATATAATCTATATAGCCCTGCCCTAGCACTAAAACCCCTTGCCCTGGGGCCATAAAATTCACAATTTTGGAAAAGGCAGTCATTACCAACTCAACTATGCACTTGGTTAGTTTATTTAATTCCCAGGAGCAGAAAAGAAGAATTTCAAAGAAATAATGCATTTTCACTATATAACCTATTTAGCCCCGCCCTAGTACTAGAACCCCTGACCCTGGGGCCATGAATTTCACAATTTTGGTAGAGGACTCAATGCTGATTACAATCATACTAACAGTGTGACTGTTTGATGTCCAGGAGTAAGGAAGAAGATTTTTAAAGATTGCACTAATTTTAGTGGTTTTTGCCCCACCCCCCAGGCCCCAGGAAGGCAGGGACCATGAAATTCACAAGTTTTGTCCCCTTCACCCATACATGCTCTATGCCAAACTTGGTTAAAATTGGTTCTGTGGTTTCAGAGAAGAAGCTGAAAATGTTCAAATGTTGACGGACGACAGACGACGGACAAAAACGGATAGCAATAGGTCACCTGAGTTTACTCAGGTGACCTAAAAATGTATTTCATTTTAAGAATATAAAACACAATCTGTTTAAAGTACTTTTTATGCGATAAGTAAAATTCGATGTTCTATAAAAGGGACCTGCCGTTTTTTCGATAGTAAATGATAAAGCAACTTTATATATTAAATATGAGAAACTTGTATATTTTTTTTACAGATTCACTTTATGAAAGTAATTATATTGTGTATCACGTAATTCAGAAAGGGAAAGAACATTCTGATTAACAATCTTTTAAATATTTAGAAAACCTTTAATTATGAATAACTTCTCTCACCTCAATCCCCATATACCAACAATTAAACTTATATGTATAGAGCCCGGTCCTCCGGGCTGCAAGAACAATCGAACACAGATGCTTAGGGATGAATCGCAACATGTTCTGACCATTTCTTACGGTTCATTGTAATTAAATAGTAAATGCACATGGATCCTACATTTCTCGGCAGATTTTTATATTCTCGTTTTATATTTACTAGACGACTTCTAAGACTAGTGAGAACGCTTAATAATCAATGAATGTTAATGTAGAAGATTACCTTTAAACCTTTTTTTTTCAAGAAAATATATTCAAATTTTGTTTATTTAATGTTTTTCGATTTCCACATAAATAAACATATTTTTGTTTAACCATTCTTTAACTAACATGAGAAAATCTTTAAAAATGGCAAATTGTAAAAAAAAAAACTATTCAGCTGAAAGGCGTGCCTAAATGTTCCATTTAAATTAACTTCCTGATAAACATTTTCTCTGTAACAACCACAGCCCTGAATGGTCGATAAGTGTTCACAATTCATATAAGTCTCAATGGCCGTAAGTGCCGAGTATAGGACAAAATTTGCAGCTCTCCACCGGCAAGTGTCTCCATCTGAATGAAAAATTCTCGATAGGGACGTTAAACAACATACAATCAATAAATGAGTCTTTAGACAAATCTGAACATCGGAGAAAAATATGTAAACCTTAATAAGTGGAAATAGGATTTATGATCTTGTCAAATACATTTTATCATAGAGTCAAATACTGACTGACGTATTTCATACTTATTGTAAGTCCATTGTTTATTCACTGAATTAACGACATATTTTTCCCATTATTTCCCAATCATGACAAGGATCACAAGGCGGGTGTGGCCGGTCGAAAGGGGATGCTCACTCTTCCATGGCACCTGATCCCATCTTTGATGTTTTGGAGGTCCGTGTTTGCTCTGCTCCTATTTTGTATGGTTTTATGGACTTGATCTTTAATACTGTTCGTTATCTCCATATGATTCGTCTTTAAAATTCATGGGATGGATGTATGTACGTTTGTTGTTTTGCACCCCTCTAAAAATATTTCACTTGATCATATACATGTAGAGACGAAACTTGACGATGGAAGGCTGCAAATTTAGACCTATACTCAGCACTCTGGGTCATTTAGGAGTAGCGTTTTTTTTCGCACCAGCAATTTCTGCGACATGGGATTTTGGTTTGAACAGTGTCATACGAATGATCCACGTTCCGAAGTGGGACTCGAGCTTGCGACATTAGGATCAACTTTTACTTTGAAACTCTCCAGCAAACGTTCGAACAGCTGCACCATACGGGCGACTCTGATGAATATGTGTTGACGTCCAAATTACAAGATATTTAGTCTTTTCAAACCGACGATGGGATCTTGGAAAGCCGAACAGTAGCTATGCGACTACAAGGGTAATCAACGATTAGTTTAACAAACAAGCATAGTTGGGTTTACTCATTGCTAGGGGGATTACAATTTACCCCAATCTTATGACCTTAGATGACTTGTAAATGTAGTTCATGGTTAAGGTTACAGATCCTGCATATAACCTTAGAAGTGTGTGTCGTGAATATTAAATGGTGGTGCTATGTACCAAGAAGTTTTTCATGCTTACGCTGTTCAAGGATATGGCCAATTGTTGACCCACTTCATCTCAGGTGTAGTGTGTCAGTGCGAACAGTGACCAGTTTGTTGGCAAGCTACTTGTATCACAACTAAGGACAGTGACCAATACATACCCTTAGGAACACCATGGGGTTAAGTTCAAGTTCGTATAATACGCAAAAAGTGATCGAAAGAGTTGCAGCAAGGCCATCATACATGTAGTCATAGCCAAAGTATCCTTCGAAGTTTTTTTGATATATTTTGTCTAGTAAAGGCGTACGTGCTAGTTTCTGTATCAAAGGGGGAGGTGGTGTATGAGTAATGTTTTATTTTTGTCATCTTTTATCATTGCTTACATTATGACAACACTGGGCTACCCTGGGGCTCTGCAACTGCAGATCTACGGACCACAGTGCGTGTAAATTATCCTAGCTGACACACTTTAGATTTTAGTGGGTCAAAAAAGTGCAAAACCCATCACTTTCGAGACAGTAAAAACGTTATTTTATGTGTATAAAAGACAAGTAGACTTGGCTTCAAGCATTATTCCTGTAATTAATATTAAGCCGGGTTAATTAAAACCGATGAATATTTCTTGGCATAAAACATTAAACTATACGACTTATTATATTCTTAATATGTTCATCGAACTTGATAATTACGTCAGTCATGCTATCAACCTGCAACAATGCAGTAATGAACTCATTAGCGTTCTTTGAAAAATGTTCGATGATAATTTTATTCACTCACGCCAAACATCTTTACATCAGGAAGGTATTGAAAGTTTTAATAAACTTATAAAAATTAATCAGATTAAGAACAAAAGGCCCATGGGTCTTATGGGTTACCTGAGTGTCATTTAACAACTTTCCAAAAATTGTAATTGATTCGTATTTTAAACGAGAGGCCATAAAATTCACATTTTTGAAAGAGGCACCATTGCTTATCATAACTTTACATTTAGCATGCTTACGTTGTTACTTAATACCCAGAGGTAAATCAGAGTAACAACTAGAAAATACATTTCCACTTTATATAACCAGTTGAGCACTCACAGGAACCACTGATCCTGGGGCCACATATTTAAAATTTTGGAAACTTTATCATAAAGTTTCTTTAGTCATAAATTGTTGATTGATACCAAAAAATGCAGATTTCAAAGCATTAATTGATTTTTAGCCTATGTATCCCCCCCCCCCCCCCCTCAAAATACCCCTGGCCCAGGGGCCCGGAAATTAACCTTTTTTAAAGTTTTTTTTATCATAAATATGTACTTTGATCATTGGCATTATACTCAGGAGGAAAGGAACATTTTTTTCAAAGATTCATGCATTTTCACGACAAAAACATTAGAGCTCCCCCCCCCCAACACAAGAACCCCTGACTCAGGGGCCCTGAAATTCACAAATCTCAAAGAGGCATCCTTCCTCCTCATAACTATGTACAAAGTTCATTGGTTTAATACCCAAGCGGAGAAAAGAAGATTTTTAAATAGTTTATGTAATCAATAGAGCTCCACCATAACACCAGAACTTCCAACCCAGGGGCCATGAAATTCACAATTTTGGAAGAGGCAGTTTTATTCAGCTAACTGTGTACTTCGTTAGTTTTTTTAATACTCAGGAGAAGAGGAGATTTTCAAAGAAGTAATTCATTTTCATTTTATAATGAATAGAGCCCAACCCTAACACAAAAACTCCCAATCCAGGGGCCATGAAATTCACAATTTAAGAAGAGGTAGCCTCATTCAACTAAATTATGTACTTGGTCAGTTTATTTAATATCCAGGAACATAGAAGATTTTCAAAGAAATAATTCATTTTCACTATACAGTGTATGATCTATATAGCCCCGCCCTAGCACTATAACCCCTGACCCTGGGACCATGAAATTCACAATTTTGGTAAAGGCAGCCATATTCAACTTAACTATGCACTTGGTTAGTTGTTAAATGCCCAAGCAAATGTGGATAAATACCATGTTTGATTTTTTTTTATATATTCCTACACGCTGTCATTTTCACTCATTTTTCACAATATAGGGTGACTTTTCAGTATTAAACTTTTTTACTATCAAATGTTGCTTTATAAAAGTGTGAACTAATATCAAAATGATGTCCATCAAATTTGCTATGTGTCTTAAAGTCAATCAAACATAATCAGTGATAAATTGTTGAATTTTTGCAAATATACATTGGTTGTTATATTTCCTTGTCACCAGGTAAGATACCCATTTTTAATGCCCATCATATCATTTTTGGTCGTTGAATCCACCTGCTCATTAGTGTATTAAACAGACATTGGTTGCTTTAAATTTCATATATATATTTCATCTAATATTTCTTTGGGACTCTAAGTTTTACAGCAGCTCTAATGAAGCTTTTAATTTCACTCTAGTTTACCGATTCTTTAACATTCATTTTTAAATCCAGTGTCTCTAATGGCCCTTATTTTCTAGCTTCCAACAATGAAACTATGTCATGAAAAGCGGTCACATAAACTGGTATCAATCCATTAAAGATTCAATAATGAGAGAAAGTCAAGCTTAATGTCATATTATTTCTATGTTGTATGTCATAGTGCTAATAACATCATTTAATGAACGGCCCTCGTATTTGAAAAAAAAACAAGCAAATTCAAAGAATTGTGGTCCCCCGCTTTCGGTGTCTTTGTGAGTGAGAAGTCATTATTTATTGCATATTGTGTCAAATATGCACGCCCTATTATATGTCATTCAAGAATTAACAACAAAGGGTTTTTTTTAAATATGAAGGTCAAGGGTTCAGGAATAATGGCATGCTAGGAAATATCTTGCCACAGGTAATGCACATATCAAATATAAAAGCCTTATCTCCTTTAAAATCAAAAGTCATAAGGAAAAAAAACATTTTTAAAAAGTAGGTCATATTACAAGATCGTGGAGTCAAAAACCAATGCATACTTAGAAAAGTTTTGTCACAAATAATAGACAGTTCGAATCTCAGTTGCGACTGACCTAAGTAGATAAACATTGGTAGCAACTGTGCCTTCTCCATGCGCTCGTTACTGGAAGTTGCGGGTCCTTCGGATGAGACCTTAAAACCGAGGTCCCGTGTCACGGCAGGCGTTGACACAATAAAGATCCCTCACTGCTCGATAGCCCTGAGTGCCGAGTAAATGTCAACATTTGA
>PRKT01000010.1:3955902-3965902 GCA_003671525.1 Saccostrea glomerata | reverse complement strand
TCGAAGAACTATGGCAAGGTTAATTAAATATATTTTCTTCAAGGAGAAAAAGGCGTGCAAGATTTTGAATTGCTACTCATCAGGATTCAATAATTCAGTTTCAATAATTCAGGATTGTAGTTTAATTTTGCGTATGAATACCTAATTCAACCCAATTTTCCCTGACAGCTATTCGCAATCTTTGAACGCATTGACTCGAGATGCAGAAATTTTACAAACATCTTTTAAAAATCCATTCCTAAACCATTACCTTGATTTTGGAAAGAATTTTTTTCCGCCTGATGTGGTTAAAATTAAAAATCAAGAATGATAAAAATGAATATTATACTTTCATGTAAATTAGTTGAACCTGATTGGTCGAGAAACATTTGTTAAAAAACACTATCACCCGCTGAATAATGAAGCCACGCCCTCCAGTGTAGCAACAGTCAACATTGCTTGACGACGGGTGGTATTCCAAAAAATAGCGACTGCGCAGAATTTATGCGCGCACGGTTCACTGTTATATGTATTTGTATAAAACATTCAGTATAATATAATAAATATAGCATGTAGTTGAGTGTCACATTGAAAATTTTCACCCCTCAAGAATTTTAAAAGGACTTAATGTTTCTTTCTGATACAACAGTAAATACAAATCGATTTATAAGCATCTTCGTGATTTTTGGCAGTTTTTTTTTGTATGTCAAGGTCATTTTTTCTTCTGTGTGTATGATTGTGGAAGGCCTTACACGTACATGACTTAAAATTGAAACTGTACATTTGTCAATTTCATGTGATTAACTGAGGTGGGTGTTGATTTAGAATTTAGATGAATTATTTGAAAATAAAAGTCACGTAGATCTATGTGTGTGTCCTTCATATGCACGACGTCGATCTACATTTATTAATTTGGCCCATTCCCCATCTCGTGTACTTGTGTTCGTTGAAGTCAAGCTACAATGATATGAAATGAAAAAAAAAATTTGTAATGACTTTATACGAGTCGCATTTTCACCAATTATAAATTTAATACACACACAATGACCAATTTTTAAATAGGGGCTAAGGAAAAGGGGGAAAATCCGGAACACTATGAGTGTTCATTATGACGACACATTGGAAGATCGTTAAGCAAGTAATTATTACTTGTTTTATTGGCAAACAGGTACAAGGGCCGCAGGTAATTATGAAGTAAACATATGTCTTCACAACTTCTGTCTGTATGTACAGAAAGGTTAATGCGTCGTTGTCTTTTTATCTCCCTGTACCTGGAGATATATATCATGTGTCACCAGAAGGCTGTTCATCTCGGACCATGATAAGATGAGAAAAGAGGAAAATATGATTAAAACTAATTTATTTCAATGAATTGATCATTCACTTAGCTCATATCAGACTTTCAATTAGACTTCCTATACACCCAGCCTTTGAATTGATTTCCCACGAATTCGGATCCCTTTCGCTGGTCAAGGGTCCTCCAATGCTGATTTTAGTACTATATCTTAACCAGAAGTGTCTCTTGAGACTGTAGCTCTACTTATAATAAAGGAAGAAATAAGTTGCAGTTGGGACATAAAACTTTACAAAAGCAATGAATAGAATAATGATCCTTGATTAACTATTTTTTGTGGCAAGTTTGGAATAAGACTAGAACTCTAGGGGTAGCTATTAATGATTTTTTTTTCAAAATTTTTAATTTTAGTTACCATGGCAACATCGTTCATCAATTCTAAAACACAAAACTGATAATTATGTATCTCAGAGTATTCTATTTGCATGCCAAACTATATTATAATCAGATTAAAATTGTATTTGGAGTAGCATTTTGAAAGTATTTCACAGAAAGTTATATTTTAAGTAACCACGGCAACACCATTCAAGTAATAAAAAAAAAAAGATACACAGAATTATGTATATTGGTGTAGTCTACTTGAGTGCCAATTTATATGACAATCAGACCAAAATTGTAGAAGGACTAGCATTTTAAAATTATTTTACAGAAAATTCTATTTTTAGTAACCACGGCAACACCGTTCATTGAAATCAAAAACCAATACACAGATCTAGTCTACTTGTGTGCCAAGTTATATTGAAATCAGACAAAAATTGTAGGAGGAGTAGCATTTTAAATGTATTTCAGAGAAATTTCTATTTTTAGTAACCAGAGTAAAACCGTTTATCGAAATAAAAATTCGATATACAGAATTATGTATCATAGTGTAGCCTACTTGTGTGCTGAAATCAGAACAAAACTGTAGGAGGAGTGGCATTTTGAAAAATTGTTTACAGACAGACGGACAGAAAACAAGACAGACGACGGACGCATTATTTTCGCAAATTATTAAAGCTCTTCGTGTCTCTGATCGGTAAAGCTAAAAATACACTCTTTTATGGCACTACATTCGTATCTTGAACTTTTTGTGAAATACTTGAAATTTATTTTATTCAAGGGTCTTATCACAGACATGATTTAATTGCTGCAAACATCAGTAGTTGTATTCAACAAATCATAATACCTGGAGCTGTTAATTGGATACAGATACAAGAGAACCGATCTCGGTTAATTCTATTTGTAAGATTACGATTAAGTGATAATTCTTTGAAAGCACCTTCTTATTTTTTATTTGGTAAACGCATTAGCTAAATTAAGGCACAGATGTGTATTGAACCAAGACTTCTATAAACGCAATTTTATTGACAAGTCTTAATGCTCTTGTGGTAAACAAGAAAATGCTTATCATTCTTTTTTGTTTGCAAAAAATACCTTTAAGCTTGAGATAATCTCTTAAGTCATCCTTTTCGACTGGATTAAGACATCTTTTATATACTCTGGGGCCAGGCAACGAAAGACTTTTATTAGAGTTAAACATTGGTATTTTGCCGCTGCTCATAAACGAATCTGTAGATTAAGATAGATATATTATTGACGTTTTGTTTGTACAATATTTCGTTTTCCCATGACAATTCTTATGAGTTTTATTAAGGAGAAGAACAAGTAAACTGATAGAACTTGTTTCTGAATTCTTTTGATTGTTAATAAAATATGTTCAGAAAAAACATCAGCAGTTTTGTAGTATAGTGCTTAGCGTGATATATTTAGGTGATACTCAGGATTTTTAATGATAATGTTCGAACCCCACAATTACCAAATCGTATTGAAAATTGTCCTAAAATTATTTTCTCTGAAAATTTTTGTTTATCATAATTTACAGGGGTTCAAATTTTTTTTTGGTCATGGTCAAGTCCAGGACTTAAAGAGTAAATTTTAGGCAAGTCCGAGGAAGAAATTTCAGAGTCCATATTTACCTATACATCATTAATTTATGTTACTTATAATTTATTTTCATTTGTTGCATTGAATGAATAAAGACTATATCATATATATTAATATATGTTTTATTTTCCTCCATAAACTGTCATATAGTCATACATGAGTATTTCAACACAATACCAGACAATTGTTATTTTGATCCCCTGCTTCCTGTTCCTCATGGAGTATTTTATTTGTCGTTCCTTTTTTTTGCATTACTGCTGGTAAAACCGAATTTTAACAAACTCATTGCCGTTTGTCATATAGGAGGAAACATGAGAAATTGCGTATAAGCAAGAGTCTAACCGCAACGGAAAATAAAAAGACGGATTGTATTTTCGAAACGTTCGTAATGTTTAATGGGTATTTTAACGCCCACAAACCCAAATTTTACTTAATACATTTGAGAATTTGCTTTATTTTTAGCTTTACGATCAATTTTTTAACTTGAAAAAAAGATAAACAAGAAACAGCCAAGTCCCAGGACTTTGGCGAATTCTTAATGCCGAGTCCGGATCCGGAATTTGTTAGTCCGGGACATCGGGCTTGAGGAATTTTGAAACCCTGATAAAGATTTTCAATAATGAGAACTCTATATACTAAATTCACAAACTAATGTTATTTAATACATTTGAAGCTATTACATTTGTACATGTTATGCAGAAAGTAATACGTATTAAAATCCTTTTTTTTTTAAATCTCGGGTGGACCAAAGCCTAACGTCGTTTTATTCAACCAATATACCCATGTTTTCCGGTAGTTTATAGGTTGAACAAAGCGATTGGTGTTGTTTGTTAAAATCGCTTATTGAAATTTTCTCTCAATTTTCTCGCCAACGCTTGTTGGTTTTAGACATTTTCTCGGCATCAACAGCCATTGCGCAGTAAGGGGTCTATTTGTGCCAGTATACCTCGAATTGAACAGTTTCGTCCGAAAGACCAGTCCCTACAGTCCCACAGTCGGATACGAGCACGCGACGTAGGATCAACTCCTACTCCACGACTTTGGTGCAAAGGCTCTAGCTACTGCGCTAAGCGGGCGATTAATGGTGTGATCAGAATGCCTTTGGGTGGATTCAGGGCATTTCGATCGATGCATTCAATGAACCCACGGTTTGTTAGGCTTCAACTCCTATTTCTCAAAAGAAAAAAAATATTGAGTATTTGCCACTGTTTGATAACACTTACGTATTATATTTGTCAATGTATCGAGCAATTGTAATGCAATCTACAAAGTGGTACAAATATTGAACGGGTCAATGCACTAATATAACAAACGCTACATTATAAAATTGTCATAATAGTATTTCGAGGAATTGTACTGAATGGTTAAGTGCTAGTAATCCTAGACAATATACACAAACCAAACATAAATAAATATTTTTTGTTCAGTGCAAGTATTTGGCCAAAAAAGAAACCCATATGAACATTATATTCGGGATTATTATATATCTTGACGGCAATATAACAATGGAAATACATACGTGATTTCTTTCTGTAAATCAGCAGAGCTGTAAAAGAATAAGAATTTTTAAGCAAGGAATTTTGTAGGAAGCGTGGTAGAGAAATACAGACACAGACATGCAGGGGGAAAAAAGCTGAAACAGATTAAAATATGTCTTTCATCACAAAATTGGTTTAGATTTGAGTAAAAGAAAGAAAAATGCCAGAGGGATAAATTCATTTTAAAAAATTGACAAAAGATTTATTTATTACAGAATATTACATGTGCAAAGGAAAAAACTGTTTGAATTAAGATGTTGATAAATTTTCCTATGCAAAATACTTGAACTATTGAACTGTACATATCGTAAACCTTGACATAAACAAATGCTTTAAAAATTCATTTCAGATTCCTTTCAGCTGTGACCAGTAATTTTAAAAGGTTCATTAGGAGAATATTAAGCCATAAAAGTTTTCATCTGGACAGTTTCTGCATAGGTAGCCTAGATACTATCCCATTCATCATACGAATATGACGTATACAACACTAATCTTGTTGACCCTTCCGTCAAAAGGTCATTATTTCTAGCAATAAAGTCCTTCTAAGTGGGAACAATGGGTGACGGCCCTGTCAGAACAGAAGATACTCTTGCAAGAGCAAAAGACTCTCTTTAGCCAGTGTGACTGACAACAGAATCTTAGAAAAAATCTGGATTTCTGGAACTTCAAAGCACAAATTTCGAAAATTTACATAAACGTTCAATCTATTGCAATAAATTTTTTTAAGAAAAACCATACGTTTACAAAATTTTTGATTTACAATGCGATTTTTTTTTCTTCTTCTTTGTAAAGGCTTTCTATGTATCATTCTTCTCTGTTATTGCTATGTATCATTTCTATTTATCATAATGTATAATTAAATAAATTATAATAACGCTTTTTCAAAGCAACTCAAAATAAATTTTGTATAATTTTCCTAGGAGGGAAATGAGCAACAGTATAATATATGTGAACTTGTCGGTGCTTGGGGCGGGATCATCAATTGAGAGGTAGAAAGAAAAGGTACTGACCATTTATAAACGATGTGGTATTTCTCATTTCCGCGTTTAAGGAGTTTTGGAAATATGTCTTGTTTGAAAACGCTTATTCTCAGAAACTAAGAAGGTGCGAATAGGGACAGAAAAGACGCACTAGTTTGGCATTTGTTTTTTAATAGGCTAATCTAATTTTGAACTAAAAAAAATACTAGAAAGATTGTTATAAAATATACATGTATATCGATTTCAGCACTCATCAAAGGCAAAATATCAGACATATTTTTAGATTTTTAATTTTATTTCAAAGTATGGTCTAAATTTTGGTTTGTAATCCTTCTTCATATTTTTAAAATTAATTCCATTTATATCGGGGACTTTGCGTGAAACCTTCTACAGCTTTTAAGATAGAAACAATGGAAATACATGTATTAACAATATTCATTATCAATAAACTTTTCTTGTCATAAGCCGTGTTGATCTATCACAGATACCCTTAAGGTCAGAGGACACATTCCTCAAATAAAAATGTTTTGTATATCTTGGAATCATATAAAATCATTCATATTTATCATTCTCCTCTAATTTCTACATTGTTTTCAAAATGTTCATAAATATAAGTACACCAAAAAAATGTGATATAGGCCATTCAGAAGATTACCCATAAGGGTTATATAAGAAATATGACCCTA
Organism: Saccostrea glomerata; assembly: GCA_003671525.1. Taxonomy (NCBI): domain Eukaryota; kingdom Metazoa; phylum Mollusca; class Bivalvia; order Ostreida; family Ostreidae; genus Saccostrea; species Saccostrea glomerata. The sequence continues at coordinate 3,959,442 of PRKT01000010.1, read as the reverse complement.
TGGTATCTTGTCCAAATGCCTGGTAAGGTACGCTAATTTTTCGTGAGGAAACTTGTATAAGTACCCATACTGCAATAACAAATTCTTTAAAAAAAATTATATATTTTTGATGAACGTGTCGTCTGACCTTAAGGACTGGTCTTTTCGTCACATAGTGGATTCAAATTCGCGACATAAGAATCAACTCTACAGCAGACGCTCTTACCACTGCACCACGCGGGTGACATATTGTAAATACATTTTTAATCTACTTCCTTTACAAAATAGATTGAGAATGAGTCAATCTTCCTTCCGTAGATATAAATGTGTTTTCCCGGTGTCATTTGAATCTTAGTCTGACTCTGGAAATAGTAGCAATACCATAGTTTGCCATTTGTTATCGACATGGTGCTTCAGTTACTTCCCGTTTAGCGCCATTTTTGTATCCCATTTAATGAATTTGATAATGAAAATATCACAGCAGTATTACAATCGAGATCCCTGTCAAGTCATGCCTGGAGCTTAAAAAAACTGGAGGTTTCTCCCCTCGGACTCTTCCGCAGGAAACAGGAATATATTTTTTCTGAGGTTAAACACATGCATGTTTTCCCGATTTTTTACCAGATTTTTCATCAAAGGAGTTTTGTTGAATGTGTTGGCATATCGTATTTAAGAAAAGGGTATTAAAATATACCGATTCTTCTTCAAGACCTGGTCAAGATCTATTTGAAGTTTTCTAAATAACTGTTTTCCCATTTTTATTATAGGATTAAACGTTCTTTTTGAAAAATTTATTGATGTGTAAACTCTTGACATTTTACTCACAGAGGCACTTTTATGATAAGTTTGTGAGTAAAATGTCAAGAGTTTACACATCGATAAATTTTTCAAAAAGAATGTTTAATTCTTATAATTCCAATATCGAATTTTTATTTAAAAATATTTAAATTATTTCTCTTTGAGGCCTCCATACAATCCGTTATTTCTGGACGGCGTAGGAATACATTTTACCGCAAAGGAACGTAATCGAGATGAATTTCGATAGAGTTAAGCTTAATTTGTCAAAACAATCGATAAATAAACTTATAAAGACTTATCGAAGTCAACAAATATCGTAATTACGAGTTTACTTCAGAACAGTTCGTTCTTGACCATGGCCATGTTGACATAAACGACAACTCTCATAGCGAAAGTTGCAGACCAACGACTCCTTCGATTTGCACTGGTTTGTTCAAAGATTGATCATGGGGAACAATTTAGAAAGTAAATATGAATTTGATGCTAATAAGGCAAGAGTTTGAGGTACGTTTCTTTTCTCTGTCACAACGATACAAACAGCTGATTTTTTCCGTATTATGAACATCGAGAATATGACATTGATCAGCGATTTTTAAAATTCACACCCGTGATCCGACAGTGACGTCGTTTTCATGGTGTCTGTCAGCTGTTTAGTCGGTTGTCGCCAGTTTTATTTTATTAAATTAAATTTTGAAGTTTCTCGTATTCATAATATAGCTAAAATAGGACAGAAATTTAACTGCTTTCATTGTTGAAATACGAAAGCCCAGAAGCTTGGTCAAGAAAGTAGTTCTGTCAGATTGAAAATTTTATCGATGTGTAAAAATTTTCTTAAACGTGTTCTCGTCCAATCAAAACACAGGAAATCAATAGATAAAATAAAGATTGGAATTATTATTTATTAAATGTTTAAAAAGATTGTTTAACAGAGTTAAAAATCTTAATATTTTATAACACTTTGGACATTTTCACCAAATAACTTTTAAAGGCAAAGACAAAAAAATCCAATTATCGAAGTATCTTACATAAAGAACGGAACCAGAAAAAAAATCTTATTTCTAATGAATTAGATGGTGAATATATTGTGAAATAGCTGTGCAGAACTGTAGCTCTCCGAAAAAAATATATTGACAGACTGGTCTGCCGATATACTTGTACATGTTTTTTTTTTACCGAGAGGTACAGTTCTGTGGCTAATGGTGAATATTCCTTATGGGAAAATAAGAACTTAAAAAAAGAGTTGTCAACTCAATGGTTAATCTCATACAAAGAATTGATCGAAATTTTCATTTTTAATTAAATGGCTACAGTTATCGAAGTTTTTACATTTTGAATTTTCTCCTCTTTTGTCTCCCTTGTACCCAAGTAACGATTTCGAAAAACATTAGCCGTCATGAAATAGTTTATGGGAAAAGCAAAATTAATTTAAATTTTACATGCAGAAGCAGAACCGGACAACTATATAATTTCCCCCTGGTGTTTATATTGAACTAATAAGATGCAGTGTATAACAATGTATGAGAATTAAACGAGGAAAAGAACTGCACTTCTTACTTCATTAATCTCAGTCTGCATTCCGATTACAATATGACAGCAAAACATGAATATTTTGTTGTTCAAGTACAATTATCAAGAGTTCCACAGACCGTGATGACAAAGTTGAATTTCAGAAACAAAGTTTAAAAATTCAGATATTAAAAATTGGAATTGTTTTATGTGTACATTTGTATATTGAGTTGTGTGATGAAAATAGGATGTGACCTTGTAAATGGTGAAGGTCATGATGACATTTTCATCAAAATCAAACCCGAAGGTCACATTGAATTCGTTACTTCCTAGAGAATTATGGACTTCTTATTTGTTTATCAAAACGTCAACAATTAAACTGTTTTGAGAAACTGATATAAATGTCTATGGTTTTAGTGGTAATTTATAAAAACTTAATGATGAAATAAATTAATGAACTGAACACATGCTTTGTGGTTTTTAGTTTTTGGTTTTAAAAATGCCATTGTCAATAAAAACTTAAGACTGAAATTGTGTCCTGTAAATTACGTATAATTAATTACAGTACCGGACCTTGTATGTCACTTTTTAAGTAACATTTCTGTTAATGTTTAATAAACGATGAACTTTATTATATATTCACGAACAAGGGATCAGTAACCCAAAAGTTTTTTTTCTGTACATTAAATATGCAGTTTCGTTTAATTTACAAATTACCTGCAAATGTTAGACGGCTTTTGAAAATGTTCTCTTTCAATTAAGCCTAAAGTCGTAAATCTTTGTTTCTAATTTAATGTTTCTATTTTTTTCTCCTATTCTGAATTATAAATACATAATTTGATACAGTTTTGAATAATACATTGTTATAATACGCTCTAAATAAGACGAGCGTTCACAGCAATTGGAACCAAGACAATAAAAAGCGAAGTATTTTTGTCACATATTCACCATTACTATTGTTTCGTAATTATAGAAATTTTATTTAGCCATTTTATAGGAGCCAAACAACTTCAACAGCAAGTATTTTAAATTCCTAAAACCAGAATCATCAAGGTGAAAGATCTACCAAATATTGAAGAGAATACAATAAGACATGACATAATCTCAAAGTAAAGGTGATGGAGAGTTGATGATGCAAAAATACACTACATTAGGCCTCAACTGGGTCTTGCGTATCATATGCATAAATGTTAGTCCTTGGACCGGAAGTCCAAGGGTTACTACACAGGCGCGTAGCATCATTTCTGAATGTAGGGG
>PRKT01000010.1:3943934-3955684 GCA_003671525.1 Saccostrea glomerata | reverse complement strand
CCCCCCCCCCCCCCTGTTTCTATGCCCCTGCTACAATGCGCTATAGTAGAGAAAATTCGACTTAATAATCTATAAAAAGGACATTTAAAAATGGCAATGAATAATTCCATCCCTCAGATCTCGATATTGATTAACCTATTGCATCGTAGAAATTAAGCTGCAATTGTTGTTTAGGGCAGTCTTGCACGTTGTCATTGAATGGCTGGGAGGGCGGTGTTTTAACAGTCATATATTACTTAGTAAAGTTAAAAGAAAAACATAACATTTTTATCAAATCTTTGATGTTCTGAAAAGTGAGTTTAGCTAAACTGTATTCTTTTTTTGAAAATCATTAGATTAAAAATTCAAACGTTTGTAAATTACTGATTGTTGCGGTTATTTTGCGTTTCAGTATATATGAGATAGCATAAAAAGTACCTGCTTTCTAATGTTTGACTACTTTAAATGCAATACTTTTGAAGACATACTTTCAAGTGACCGATTTCAGACTGATCTAAACGAGAAAAGAACCTATTTCCCTAGCATGTGATGAAGAAGGCTTTTAAAATCATTGAAATTGTATCTTCATTTGCAACTCTCTCTACTTTGACTACATTTACTTGAAATAAAATCAAAACCTTTATTACATTATTGCTACATTAACAGTCTTTATTGTAATACGAAAAAAATTTAATATTGCTAATACAATAAAATCAGCCCCCAAAACTGGTGTTCTCTTTTCCGTTTTTGACAATAATTAAGCTTTAAGGTAAAATTGTGTATTGTGTGGCATATATATTATTTAAATACACACGCGCACACAAAAATCCCTTCCGGCCTCTCATCGCTTGTCAGAGCTAGGACGGTGGTTTATCATTAGTCCAGTGGGGCTAAGTCTCTTTATTTTAGTGCAGATGACAGACTCGGCAGACGGGATGTAGGGACATGGAGGCAGAGCACACAAAAAATCTAGTCTTGCTCTCCAGAACAAATTAGTGAACTACTCAGCAAGAAAGAAACCAACCCTAATCGGAAGCGGGACTTTAAGCATTATAAAATCTCTCCTTAGTGTTGTTGAATTCTTGGTCCGACTTGAAGGGAACGATTTTCTTATTTTAGCTGATTGAATTCATATTTTGTGATAAGGCCTCCTTACTCAGTTCTTTGGTATTTTAACGTCCAAAAAATTACGGGGTATATTGTCAACATTTTGCTAACAGGACAAACATCGTATTGGTACCTTGATTCCTGATGTGGAAATTGACTTCTTGATATAGAACGAATAATGTCTGTGATACAACGAGAAATGTTTCCTTCAAGAAATCCATTATGTACAATATTATATTTTATTTGGACTATCCACTTCTCCGGAGTATTCATGTTTGCTGGACATTTAAACGAAAAAGGTAGGAACATTATTTCAGCTATAGTCAGAAAAGAGGAAATTTTGGTGAAGATATAATCACAAACTGTCAAAGAAACTTCATGACAGGAAAAACAAAAAAATACCTTATATGCATTATTTGTTTGTAAGGATTGTTTAGTTAATTTCACTAACACTGCAGATTCCGCGAACATTGCCATTATAGATCTATAATGTGCATATCGTGATAGATTTGTGCCAATAATATCGCAAAAAGCAATGACTATCAAACCGTTGTGGCTAAACGAAGGAAACTATGTCCTTGCAAGATTTATATATAGACCTGCCTTCAACAATAAGGATTCTATCTATACATGACCAATACTTTTTGAGTAGGATCTTGATCAAGAAAATCAGTTTGAATTTGTACAAAAACTTGTTTCATAGGTTAGTAAGGGGATGCTTTCAAATAAGGTATACTTAATACCTTGTTTCTTAAACATTTTAGAAATCAATTTACGTATTCGATATTTGTCTTTTTCTTTGAGAAAATCATCTCAAGAAAAGCAAGTTGAAACTACTCACTGGCCTCTTGAAAGCAAACTTTTTTGCAAATACATGTAATAATAAATCCCAAAAGATTGCTGGAAACTACCAATGGTGCCTCCTAGAAAAAGAGATTAAGATACTAGTAAGAATGTAATTCAGAAGATAAATGTTGTGTCCCACTAAACGAAAAAGTTAATGTTATGTCTTATATTATTATGGTTTCAAATTTTTAGGGGAAGGGAATTGGTTGTCAGTCAAGTTTTAAAATGGGTCTTTAACATTAAAGCAGACATTTGAAAAGTATGGTGGAATATCACATTGAATAAGTTTCGATTGAAATATAGCATTATTTAGAAAAAGCTATAAAAAGGGTGTTGAACATCTAAACAAACATACAAAAATGCGTTGAAATATAAAACATTAAAACAAGTACGTGTGGTTAAGGGATGAAACTGCGCTGTATCCTAGCGAACATATACAATGTAATAGTACTGTGTGGTACGAATCTAGGCCGTGCATAGATAAATCCAAGGAAGATTGGACAAACAGAGCCCATAACTCAGTCAGATATGTAATGCAGTCTCAAGGAAGGTCTATATAAAGCTAAATAAAAATCGGATTGCCATACGTTAAAATTACCACATGTCATTAAATACACATTAAAACTGTTCAAGTGGTATAAGATTATACCACAAATGCATAAAAAAGTGTTTTTTTTAAATCTCTCAAGGCAATGTTACGATTAAGAACTTGTAATATTTCTGAGAATGTTTTAAGGTATATGAACTTAACATTGAAGAGATAAGGATAGGTAATTTGAATAAAACAATGGGATTTTATTCAAACTTTGGCATAACTTAAGTTCATTTTGATTCTCATTAGTATTGATTACTCAGCACGACATTAAGTACAAACTAAAGACGATTATGCTGATTTCAAGTGTTTTATTACATTCTTATTTTTAAGATAATTTTGTCAAAGGGGCATGAATCATTGTAACAAATCAAAACATTTAGCCTTGGGTTACCATTGTAATACTGTTTTTGGCAAATCAACTTTTTAAAGAAAATAAAGATTTTTAAATATCAAAAATGAACAAATTAAGCTTGGATTGTATTTAAAATATCTTATCTTTTTGTCATATCATATTTAACATATTAAACATCACCCCAGTAGTCTCAAAAACAACATGCTCATTAGGCAATGTTTATGGTGAAAACTGCACGCTTAACAACACGCTGACGATAGACAAAAAGAAACCGAAGTGAGAAGTCGTTATGTGTTCATTAATTGTCTTATGTAACTATGTCATATTACACGACATTATGTGTATTCTTAATTGATAAAACTAATTAAGAAGCTATAAAGACTAGTGGTTGCTTTGCATTATATTGCAAATAATGCATTATGTAATACATGTTGTTTTGACGAAAAAAAAAACATTTCCTCATTGGCAATCAGATGACGGCAAAATCATATTAGGATTTCTATGTGATGTAGTTTTCCATAAAAATTGCACCTGCTTCTTGATTGTAAACATAAGTCAGCAAACTTGATCCGGAAGTAACTCAAGGATTAAGTATGTCGTCACGAAAATTTTACTTTTGTCGTTTTTGTTTCCAGCAAAATGCAAATTAATTTTATATCAATATTTACCAAATATGCACATATTTATTATTTTATATAGGGTAATAAAGGTTTAATTGGAACAATCCCTATTTTATTTACATTTATGTTTATTTTTCAAATTGATATTATGTTGAACCAATGTAGTGACCCAAGATTTTAAAATAGCGCGTATAAACCGTAATAAATAAACTTTACAAGTCCCTTCCCACAATGATATTCTCTATTGATCTGTCAAGTTTGAAAATTAATTAAAGATCTTTAAAAAGACATTTACATGATTGTGGTCGGTAATAAAACGTTGATGTCAATCTGCATGTAAATATATGCAGATAACTGCTTCATTTTCCCACTGAGGACCATAGATTTCTGGTAATTAGACGACACGAGGCCCGTTCCGTTCAGTAGAGCAGGTGCGTAAATCTCCTCGTGGTGGCTGGAGGTGTTAAAATGGGCAACATTTGTTGTCTTTACGAGACGGATGAACAAGGGAAAATGATTTATTACTTATATACTTTTCATACATACTAACCTAATATTTAGAGAAAAAAGGTTAAAATTAAACACCGAGTAACATCGCCTAATTATTTCATTTGAAATTCAAAGTATTAGAATTATAATCATTTTTGGAACAGGCTTCGTGAATGTTCAGAAATATAATTATGCACGTAATGAAGTCGCAATTGTGTATCTTGAAATTATTATTTATAAATATCAAAGATCAGTGCGACATTTAACTCTGGAAACGACATTGTACAGATTTGAGTCATTTTCTCTCCTACATTGTAAAGCATGGGATATTTTCCAAAGACAATATTATTATGAATTGGAAGTCATATAATCTATGGGATGTATTCCATGTTAAGCAATGTAGAAAGAAAATTGTCAATTTCCATGGGATTTATCCCATTTGAACAAATTTGTGAGAGAAAAACTCCCAATGGGAGAAAATTATATCCCATCTGACACTTTTTCTCCCATGGGAGAAAGTTGAGATACATGTAGATGATGAGACTAAAAATCTCACCATTCTCCCATGGGGTCCTGATCTTTTTGAAAATAGACATGTTTAATTGTGATTCAACATAACACCATATGATACTGATAAGAAATTCCACCAAGTGATATAAACTTTTTTTTTGGATATCACAATTAGAAATGGTAGTAAAAAGTCTGGAAAATGTATCTTGAGTTAAATGTCGCACTGCTAAACCTTTTTTAACTATCTGTGGACAATTCTTATAATATATTTTGGTGTATACAATTTCATTATGCTCATAAGGAAGCAGGAACGACTTATTTACTTCTGATGATCTATGTCATTTATGTTGCTATTGTCAACAGAAATAGTCTCAAGGCCAACGTATAAAAAATGAACATCCATTTTAAAATATTATCTTCAATACGTTGCAAAGAATATTAAACCTTTTACGATTCTCATTTTATGAAACGAAATACTGAGATAATAAAATTAAAATATCTATGTAGAATTAAGACGACATCGATTCCATGATGAAAGTCTGAAGGAGAACGAATTTATTCGAAATTCTTCTTGTTTGGACATAAATGACCATTGTTGCAATAAACAGGTAATTAACCACGTATCACTGATCCCTTTATGTAGATTTCATTGATAGTCTAACCATCGTAGCTCTGTAGCGTTTTCTCTTACGGGGCACGCCCGTCCGACATCAAAGTATCACTGCCAATAGCATGATACAGGGCCTGATGTGAAAACTAAGCACAAAATTGCTTATAGAGACATCTGACAGTTTTCGTGGATATTGGACATGGGACAATCAGAGTTATGAATAATTTTCAGTGGACATTGCTGCCAAATGAAGACCTGGTCACGTGTAGCAACACATGTAAATGAAATTCATATTGAAAGAAATTTTTTAATGCCAAATAGTGTTGAAACATAGATTAGATACTTAAATTTGTGTCACTTAGAACTTTAAATAATATAATCCTAGTCGGGTTTATATGTATATTAAGCTAATATTTTTTTGTGTAAATTATGGACCTTCTGAATCTCCTTTTTTTTTTAATGTATTTCACAAAATGTGATTTAAATTCTCATGAAAAAAAGAAGATTCTTGCACATCTGGATAATAACCAAAGAAGTAATATAAAATGTTTTTGGTTTTGTGGATTAATTAATAATGAAATTAACGGTACGTTTCAAAAAGAAAATGTGCCATCTCCTCAATTTTAAATAAAAACTTAGCAATTTCAGTTTTGTATGTACACTTTAATGCTTATTATGAATATCAAAAATGTTTTCGATTATTCTCAAGACTTGCAAAATATGAAATTATAATCTTGTTATACTGTACAAAATGCGTCAATCACAATAATAATAATAATAATAATAATATACGGACTCCGTTTTAAATAAAAGTTTTGTAATTTCAAGTTGAAGTATTATTTTTCGTAGACTGGAAATCATGACAGTGTGTTTGGCAATCCTTGTACCATATGAAATTGAAATTTATATTTTCGCTGCAAAATGATTCATTAACATCTTACTTATTTATTTTTTTTAATTTTCAGAACAAACTTACACGTTAAATATACCATGGCACTTTGGAAACTATCATCCCCGCCACGTGCAATATACAGTCCACGGCATCCCAGAAATCCAAACATTAAGACTCAAAAGAAATGATAATATAAACATTAATGTACCAACATGTGTTATAGATCAAGGCTTTACAGTGTGTGAATATGGAAATATACAAGTCAGTACTTTTTTTGTAAATAGACTTTAATAATTCTATATTAATGATTTACTGATATTTTTACGGAATAATTGGTATGTTGCAAATGCTTTAGATTTCCACGCCTTTTTTTTTTGTAGGATATAGCTTTTTATCATACTACCGATAAACAAGGGGCATTTTCAATAAGGTTAGACCGAAGGGCACCAACAAATACCCAGACACAAGTGGTAAGATGTCAATATGTTCTATTCTTTTTACGATGTTTATGTAGGACTATGAATTATACCGATATATATAAGACAGTTTATGATGAAAAATAACAGGGTAAGGTAATAAGAACATTTTTCTCCTGAAAATTGTAGGAAGGTGTTTTAGTGGCGGGAAAAGATGCCTTTGTCTTGGAGCCAAATGGTCCCCTCAGCCACACCATTACCCCAGCGCATAGCCATAGAATCATGAAGAGAAGTTCATATATAAATAGTAAGTTAATCTGATTTACACTATCACATCTTCTTATCTTGCCAACCTATCAAAAGAACGGATGCACCATAACGCAAATGTAGCATTGAAACCGAAACAAAGCTTAAAAGCTCGTCGATTGGGTCGCAATGTCACAGGGAAACAGACCAAGAACAATCTTGGTCCCTCCCACAATCCCTCTTTAAATCTAAGGAGGCCATAAGGAACCGATAAAATTTCGCTGCCCCCGTATATTTATCGTATAAATCTGTTGGAGCTGTCACAAAAACTGGTTTGATACCTTTCCAGCGTGATGAATGGAGAAATCGAGAGAGGCCAAGTAAGCATCTTCCGAACTGTCGTCATTTCATTGCTAAATGTATGTCATGCCTACGATGGGAAAAATTCAGCTCATCAATATGATGTTTGAACCCACACAATTACCTAGAAATCATTGTTGAAGATATTCTAATTTAAAGAGAGCAGTGAAATTTTGTTTTCATAGATAATTTTTTCACGGGAAAATGAATAATACTTTAGATTTATATTTCTCATTCCAAAATTGCTAATTACTTTCTTTTTTTTCCTTGTCAACTAACAATTAACGAAAAAGGTAGCACGAGACACACACATTTCCTATTGTCTAATATAATTAACTCTTGTAGAACAAATGAGTGGAATTAAATTCAGTCGGCAGGGGCTAAACATAACTGTGATAAATTACACTATCTTTTCCAAAAGACATTTTTACTTCTTGTTAAAATAGCGTGGATTTTTTTTTAAAAACATCTCAAACTTACTGTATGCAGATTTGTAAATTACAAATTCACGCTTTTTGTCATGTTGGTTCCAGAAAAATTTCAAGACGCTTTTTTGCAAAGATGAGCGGAATTAATTGTCTGGATGATTCATGCAAAGTTTCCTTGAGCGCGTATAATAATATCCCTGTCATATATTCCAGATTCAATCACACACTGATCAAAAATTCTGTTTTACTTATCAAAGAAACACAGTTTATCAATGTTATGTACATGAAATTTTAATAACAATAATATTAATGACAATAATTTACCTTTTCCCAAACAGATTGGCATACATCAACAGGTCGTCACGAAATGACGTATACAGATAGACGAATGGTGCATTTAACAGACAGACATACATTCCAAGATTTCCAAGATAATATGCTTCATGATATCAACTATAATACAAAAAGACCATATGTCGTGGAAGTGTTGGTACTCATAGATAACAGCTTGTATCAGAAGTAAGTCTATAATTCTCGTGTATGTATATAGTGATAAACAATTCAAAAACACAAAGAATTTGTGCATATTAGTTGGTGAAAGTCTTGAAAAAAAACACATTAAAGACATGGAAATTCTAAATGAATATTAACAATTACATGTTCGATTAAGAAGGAACTCTTTTCGAATGTTTTCTCAAGATTGCTTATCCTAGTCGTAGAAAATTTCAGTTTTAGCACATGATTTCCTCCTCTTTAACGTTATTAAATAGTTATCGCATTCCATATACATGTATATTTCTCACTTTGCTATTGTAGATTCTACAAAAGACATGGGGGTGACGAGCTGGAAACAATGACAAAACTTAAATACTATTTCGCACATATTGTTAATGGTGTAAGTTTAGATTTTGTAACCTAAGAATATTTGTTTAACATTTTCTTCAGGTTGTAAGACCACATCACTTATGGATATTAAATTGTATATTTCAAATTATTTCAGATGGATCTTCGTTATTCCTCTATAAATAATACTGGGTTTACCATTTCTATCCGGCTGGCCGGTTTCTTCATCGCCAAGGTAAAGACCCCAGAATGACCTGTACAGAAATCAGGTCCTTCGTCAAATATTTCGTGCTCAGTGAATTTATTTTCAAGTGTCAATAAAACGTTAAGGTACGTTACGCGTCGAGATAACTTTTTTGACAGATATTAGCATATCTTTGCAGAATGTCAGCGATCTCCCTTTTGTGATGACGTACCGACAAGGTGGCGACAGGCGATCTAAAGTGGACGGAAGCTCTACACTCCTGGGACTGACCAACTTCTTAAAGTCCAAAAAAGATTTGCCCCACCATGACCATGTCATGCTATTTACCGAGTAAGTCAAGTGAAAAGCAAACGGTCTTCTTTGCATGTCATATCAAGTATTCAAATAAATGTTAAACATCCAAATAAATAGAAAATTCCTTGCAATGTATCATTTAAACCGTTGATTGACACACTGTACCTTTTGTGTCAGCTTTGAATACTTTTGACATGAAATTATTCAAATCAAAAATATAATTTATACCAATTGTCACTTGTAGTCCAATACCTTTACAAAGATTCAAGACCGCTTTGTGATACTATATTTCAAAGTTTAAAAGATATGCATTATGGATAAACAATGGTGTCTATTTTCTTTCCCCTAAATCTCTCGAAGGAGTTAATCGTGACGGATGATTAGGAGACCGTTTTTGTCACGTGGTACATTGACATTTTAATACCTCCAAAAACTAAATGCTCCAATAGGAAAGAGAATTGTAATTTTAATTACATCTTTAAAATTCAGCATCAAGATGTTCCAGTTCTGGATTCTCTTGACTACTGTATATAAATTCATGCTTATAAAATAGTTTAGATTATGCAATTATGTCTAAATAAAAAAAAAACAACACTGAACAATGAGGGAGCGATTTGATTTGAAATACAATCATTAAAATTAATTTCAGCATCCGTATTACAACATTCTGTATAATGTTTCATTGATACGAAGGTTTTAAAGGTTACCCCCCCCCCCCTTGCCTAAAAATTTGTTTTCAACTACATTTTCTGTATGGTGAGCTCTATGGTCTTGAGTGTAAGACGGTCGTTCTAGTTTTAGTTGACACTTCCTAACAGAGAAAATTAATGTTCCTAGGCAGCACCTGTGCAAAAATTACGTAAACTAAACACTAAATCTTCCGGACAACATTATGAATCTGAAGCATTTTATGCCAGAATTGTCAAAAAAATTACATAGGCCTGAAGTTTTCTCATTCAAAATAGGTTTTGTGATATTAAATCGAAGTTCTTTTCGGCAATGTTACATTATCTGCCATGTTCAAATACTTTTTACAATCACTAGTATGAGTTTTTATTACTTACTTTAAAATACGATCACTATCAAATAATATGTTGTTCCTAGATTACGGTTTCAATGTATTTGTCCGATATACTCATAATAAAACTTGTTATAAAACAGAAAGTGTTGACAAGGATTCAAAAAAGGAAAATGAAAATCAATTTCGTGCAGAAAAGAAAGCCATGACATCTTCAGGATATTTATCTACTTAATTCGTTCAAACTGAATGTGAGAAAATAAATATATTTTTTACGTGTATATATTATATTAGTTTCAGTATATACAGAAATAACTATAAAGAAGATTTTTTTTCATGTAGGTCATAACAGTGTAATATTAACTTGGTTTACTTGGGAATGTGTTACTCATTAAAATTGCTGATTTTCATTTTGATGTCAACTTTTATTCTCCATTTCAAAAGAATGATGACCAGACACTCGTTAACGCCATTTTTCTGTATCCAACATGTCAAAATTGTATAATGATGCTTCAATTTGCATGAAACTAGGCAAATATGTGTATAAATTCATGGGGGCTTTCTCATTAGTAAATGATTTATCTTTTGTTTACGCTTTCCAATGAAAAGCCATCAGACTTTGAAGTAAAATATTCCTTGTAACACTTCTAAAATGATCCTTGTAACATTTCTAAAATGATATTGTCTTGAGACATACTCGATGTTATATTTAGACTTAAAGCATTATTCATGCAAGCCACGTTTTATATTCTTCAATATGACATTTTTGAAATGAGATACATTGAGAAGAGTTCATCTGCAAAATGTTTCATAAGTTCACCATTAAGATGTAAAATTGCAAAATTGTCTCTTTAAATAGTTTTAGAACAATGTCCATTAAGAACATGATGAATAACAAATAATGCTTTTCTTGTGTCAAAATGGTCCATCAAATTAAAGTTCTAAAGCATTTGAAAAAAAGTTCTTTACATAAGTGGTTTCAAAGTACCTCGTTAGTATTTTAGTAAGATCTTATAACCAGTGTTTTGCATAATGTTAGCCAGTTTCGTAATTATAAAAATGAGAAAATTTCTAGAATTATTTCCATTAAAATATGATGACTGACTAATTCTACTTTTCAAGTGTCAAACCATCCTTAAAATGAAAGTACTTTGGTATTCAGAAATAGTACTTTACATAAATCATGTAAAGTACTTCGTGAGTCCTTTTTAGCATGCACGTGTACGTAAACTGCGTCTTTGCACAAAGTGTTTACTTAATTTCAAAATAACTTCTTTATACAACAAAAAATTGAAATATTAACTATATGTAAAACGTGTACTCCACTCACGTGTGTAAAAATAAAAGGAAACGCATTTGAATGCAAATAAAATAAAGTTACTGCAATAATTTATTTTTGCATTCCATTCAATAGATATGACGCTACAAATGGAAGGGGGTACATATTAGGTAAGCACAATTCTAATTATTTTACCAGCATTCTAAAATGCTTTTTTAGTTTTTGACAAGATATAAGAATAAAGGATAAAAATGCAATGCATTTCATAATTGTGTACCCCTTGGGTATTTTGAGCCGTAACCCTTACTACATCCACTGTTTTATATAGATATGACTTGTTCAATTTTATAGGAACGAGTTACCTGAGTGGAATATGCACAGCAATGAGTACTTCTGTAATAGTGGACCACGGATCCTATAACTCAGCTGGTATCGCAGCCCACGAACTGGGACACAAGTAAGTAGTCCCTTGGTACTAATATAAGCGACCATTTCCTCTCTCTACTTATTCACCTTACATGTAGTTTCACCTCGATCTGTAATTAAAACAGTAATATGCAGCGAGCACTACAAAATAATGAAAGAATTTCTATTAACAACACAGTAAATCAATCGTGTTAAAAATAAAGCTACTATGTTAAACACTTAACATTTATTTTTT
>PRKT01000010.1:3908844-3926119 GCA_003671525.1 Saccostrea glomerata | reverse complement strand
TTGCAAAGATTATTGATTGCAAAACACTATATACAATTAAACATTGTACATGTGATTAATTTCGGTGCCAATCGACATAAAAGAGTCAGGTACAAATGCAATTTATGTAAGAAAATGTTTTCTGAGAATGAACAATTTCATACAAAATATTAATGATTGTGAAAAAATGTGAAATATATTAATATGTCATAATTTTTAAATTAGACCAAATTGAAATTAAATTAATCATGCGTGAACGTCACCTGTTTAGCTGTATGAATTCAACCTCTTATCAAATATACATATACTTTATCTAACTAGTTTTTCACATTTAATTGTAGTCATATTGTGAAAGATTAAAGTTTCATTCCAGAAAATCAAGATCTAGATGCGTCGGCTTTTGCATTTGATTTAGGATTTGGTCAAACTCAAACTAGCATGTCACGTGCACTTCTTGCTAAACAAACGAGTCATTACGTGAACTTACACGATTAAAAAAAAAAAGAGATTTAGCAGCACACTGAGCACAGTAAAAAATGGTAGAATACTTATATATAAATCTTATAGAAAAGTACATGCTATGAAAACATAAACAAGAGGCCCATGGGCCTTATAGGTCACCTGAGCATCATGCAACAACTTTCAAATGATTGAATTTGGTTCATGTTTCAAGCTAGATGCTATTGCATTCACAATTCTGAAAGAGGCACCATTGCTAATCATAACTATACACTTAGCAATTGTTTAGTTTGTTTACTTAATACCCATATGCAGGGCAGGGGAACAAAATATGCATTTAAACTAATAAGTAATATTCAGCAATAATCATAAGTGCCCCTTCCACACATGAACCCCTGGCTCTAGGTATACAAATTGCATAATTTTTGGAAAAAGGCACACTTGCTTATCAATAATGTTTGATTAATAATAAGGAGCAGATTTCAAAGAATTCATTTTCAGTATATAAGTAGACCCCCCCCCACCTCCCCTCTTTGGTATCCCTGACCCAGGGGTCTTGAATTGTATAATTCTGGAAGAAGAGCCCTTGCCCATCATAACTATATAAGGTAGTACATCTGTTTATTACCCAGGAGTAGATAAAAAGATTTTCAGAGATGAAATGTATTTTCACTATATAATCATTATAGAGCCACTCCGTAACACCATAACCCCTGACCACTGGGACATAAAATTCACAATTTTGGTAGAAGCATTCTTGTTCATCATAACTTAATGTACTTAGTTAGTTTATTTAATACCTAGGAGCAGATAAGAAGATTTTCAAAGAAAAAATGTATTTTCACTACATAATCAATAGAGCCCCACCCTAACCCCTGACCCTGGAGCATAACATTCAAAATTTTGGAAGAGGCACTCTTGCTCATCATAATGTTTTACTTAGTTGGTTTATTTAATACAGAAAAAGCGGAGAAGAAGATTTTCAAAGATTTAATGCATTTTCACTATATAATCAATAGAGCCCCGCCCTAACACCAGAACCCCTGACCCTGGGGCCATGAATTTCACAATTTTGGTAGAGGCACTCTTGCTCATCATAACTATGTACTTAATTAGTTTATTTAATACTCAGGAACAGAGAAGAAGATTTTCAAAGAAATAATGCATTTTCACTATATAATCAATAGAGCTCCGCCCTTACACCAGAACCCCTGATACTGGGGCCATGAATTTCACAATTTTGGTAGAGGACTCAATGCTGATTACAATCATTCCAACAGTTTGACTGCTTGATGTCCAGGAGTAAAGAAGAAGATTTTTAAAGATTGCACTAATTTTAGTTGTTTTGGCCCCACCCCTTAGGCCCCAGGGGGACAGGGACGATGAAATTCACAATTTTTGTTGCCCTTTATCCACAGATGCTATATGCAAAAATTGGTTGAAATTGGTTTAGTGGTTTTAGAGAACAAGCTGAAAATGTTAAAATGTTAACGCACGACGAACGACAAACGACGCACGTCGCACGACGACGGACAAAAACGGATAGCAATAGGTCACCTGAGTTTACTCAGATGACCTTAAAAATAAAGCTACTATGTTAAACACTTAACATTTATTTTTTCCCTCCCGGTCAACATTTATTTTCTTTGCTTTGAATAAAAAAAAAACAATGTATATGCATTTCACCTAAAAATACTGGTAGATTTTTTTTTAGCTTTCTACTTAAAATTCCGTATTTACACTACAACAATAAAATTTGGCTAAAAAAACTAATTATTTTATAGATATAACTTGCAAGGAATTAAAGGAAGACAATTTAATGCAAGTATCCACATATGAAAAAAAAAAATTCAGTGGAACTGTAAAGTATAGATGTTTTAAAAATTCATGTATCATAATTACACTTGTGTATTAGAGAGAGAAAAACTAGCCACTAAATGCAATACAAAGGAAAAAAAGTTTTCCGTTTTGTTTAGGTGGCTATTAATACATACAGAATATATTTGAAGATGTCTCAAATCGAATGAGAACAATATTTTTTCCATGACAAAAAGTGCGCTACTTTTCCCTATTTATAATAAATACAGAGAGAACAAAATGTGCTCTCCAAGTATTTTATGATGTTTTGCCACCATTTCGCCAGTGGTTGAGAAATACAATGATGTCAGACATTACAAAAAATGTTTGTAGATTTGACAAATAAACGCGATATGACATGTTGACAAAATGCATATCAACACTTCTTGATGTTAAAAGAGGAACATGTTTTCTACAGTGACTTGAATTTTTATTTTTAATTTGCATACTAAGTATGTTGTAAGCTTGTAGTAAACACGGTTTATTCCAAATGTGAATTAACTTAGGCCCCTCTATCTAATTTCATTGTATGACAGTAATTGCCGTATATACGTAAGATTTCGTAACGAAGTATTTTGAAAGAGTTTGTAACTATGGTACAATGTACTTATTAATTCTATATGTCTCTTGGAGATTAATAAAAAGATTATGTTCAAAGTGCATATCAGCCTTGTCACTAAGTCTTACATAGAAGCAAAGAGAACGTTTTAACCTTTATAAGAAAATTAATTTATGAAAAAATTAAAACATGAAAATCAATCACAAGCATGCATTTACAATGATTGAATAAATTTGAAAGTAAAATAATCTTGACCAGTGTTTATACCATTTTGCTGACAACCCTCTCATGCAACAGTTCAAATTGATTGAAAGATAAAAAAGATCATTTCAAATATTTCCTTTCTTAATACAGTCTTGGAGTGATTTACCATGATGGTGATGACAACCCGGTTTCTAGACGCTGCCCACGTGAACTGAACTACATCATGGCGCCATCATCTGCAATTATAAACTCAAAAACCAAAGAATACAGCTTCAAGTTTTCCGACTGTTCCATAGCTCAAATGGAGGATCATGTTAACTTACTGACACAAAGGTGCGACTCCAGACAAGATAAAATAAATACCCTGACTAGCTTTGAAATTCTGAGATTAAAAAAAAATTATTATGCTTTTCATAAACAAGTTTTAATTTCTGGATTTTAGAGCTCGAATTTTCCGTAGAAAAGGTAATTGTTTAGCTGATGATGCTGGTCCATCTTACGCTACAATGATAGTAAAACCTTATCTCAGTATTCCTCCGGGACAATTAGAGGATGTTCATACACAATGCAGGCAACTGTATGGAAATGAATCCTTTATGTGTGTAAGTACATCTTTGCATTTCACCAGACACTCGTTAACGCCATTTTTCTGTATCCAACATGTCAAAATTGTATAATGATGCTTCAATTTGCATGAAACTAGGCAAATATGTGTATAAATTCATGGGGGCTTTCTCATTAGTAAATGATTTATCTTTTGTTTACGCTTTCCAATGAAAAGCCATCAGACTTTGAAGTAAAATATTCCTTGTAACACTTCTAAAATGATCCTTGTAACATTTCTAAAATGATATTGTCTTGAGACATACTCGATGTTATATTTAGACTTAAAGCATTATTCATGCAAGCCACGTTTTATATTCTTCAATATGACATTTTTGAAATGAGATACATTGAGAAGAGTTCATCTGCAAAATGTTTCATAAGTTCACCATTAAGATGTAAAATTGCAAAATTGTCTCTTTAAATAGTTTTAGAACAATGTCCATTAAGAACATGATGAATAACAAATAATGCTTTTCTTGTGTCAAAATGGTCCATCAAATTAAAGTTCTAAAGCATTTGAAAAAAAGTTCTTTACATAAGTGGTTTCAAAGTACCTCGTTAGTATTTTAGTAAGATCTTATAACCAGTGTTTTGCATAATGTTAGCCAGTTTCGTAATTATAAAAATGAGAAAATTTCTAGAATTATTTCCATTAAAATATGATGACTGACTAATTCTACTTTTCAAGTGTCAAACCATCCTTAAAATGAAAGTACTTTGGTATTCAGAAATAGTACTTTACATAAATCATGTAAAGTACTTCGTGAGTCCTTTTTAGCATGCACGTGTACGTAAACTGCGTCTTTGCACAAAGTGTTTACTTAATTTCAAAATAACTTCTTTATACAACAAAAAATTGAAATATTAACTATATGTAAAACGTGTACTCCACTCACGTGTGTAAAAATAAAAGGAAACGCATTTGAATGCAAATAAAATAAAGTTACTGCAATAATTTATTTTTGCATTCCATTCAATAGATATGACGCTACAAATGGAAGGGGGTACATATTAGGTAAGCACAATTCTAATTATTTTACCAGCATTCTAAAATGCTTTTTTAGTTTTTGACAAGATATAAGAATAAAGGATAAAAATGCAATGCATTTCATAATTGTGTACCCCTTGGGTATTTTGAGCCGTAACCCTTACTACATCCACTGTTTTATATAGATATGACTTGTTCAATTTTATAGGAACGAGTTACCTGAGTGGAATATGCACAGCAATGAGTACTTCTGTAATAGTGGACCACGGATCCTATAACTCAGCTGGTATCGCAGCCCACGAACTGGGACACAAGTAAGTAGTCCCTTGGTACTAATATAAGCGACCATTTCCTCTCTCTACTTATTCACCTTACATGTAGTTTCACCTCGATCTGTAATTAAAACAGTAATATGCAGCGAGCACTACAAAATAATGAAAGGATTTCTATTAACAACACAGTAAATCAATCGTGTTAAAAATAAAGCTACTATGTTAAACACTTAACATTTATTTTTTCCCTCCCGGTCAACATTTATTTTCTTTGCTTTGAATAAAAAAAAAACAATGTATATGCATTTCACCTAAAAATACTGGTAGACGCCTTTAATCTAAAATACCCTTTTGCACAAAGAAGTAAAGGGGCATTACCATACCAAATTTCAGTTGGTCACAGTAATTAGTGGTGGGGCACATCCAAACAAAAATGCTTCGTACAGAATTATCATATACATCATTAAGGTCAGACGACACGTTCCTAAAACATATATAACTTTTCCTAAGAATTTGTCATTGAAGTCTAGGTACTTAAACAAGTTTCCTCACAAAAAATTAGGGTACCTTACCAGGCATTTGGACAAGATACCAGAGGTCATATTTCTTATATACCTCCTATAAAACCCTTATTGGTAATCTTCTGAATGGCCTACATCACAATTTTTGGTGTACATATACTTAAAAACATTTTAAACACGATATAGAAATCAGAAGAGAACGACAAATTTGAATGTTTTTGATATAAAACAAAGAGATACAAAACATAAATTGAGGAACGTGTCGTCTGACCTTAAATGTATTTCCTTTTATTGTCAAAGCGAGACAACTCAAATCAAGGCAGCATTCGAAATTGCTCTCTATCAAAATGTAACATCACTTCCATTTTCCACAAATGTTTGAAATGACAAACAACTCAAACACAAAAAAGCGCATATCTTTATCCTCGCCAATTAGACTGAACAAAACAATTAATGGCTATTGAATGAATTTGTACTAATAACATTTATTGATATGTATAAGTTTTTTTTTGTCAGCGAAGCAACCATCAAAACATCCTTTTAAAATCTATTACTTGGATTTAAGGTTTATAATTGACTCAAACGTACAGGCGTTGAATAAATACTGAAAATTGCACGAAAGTAGTTTTATACTTGTTGTTTTTCCTCTATTATAGCTGAGTTCCTTTTGGATAATGGCAAAAAAAGACTAATTCTAAATTGTTCCTCTAAACAACTTTCTTAAACATTCGACACGTCATCCGAAGAATCACCATTGTATACTCTCATAGCTTCTCTGTACTTCTCTGCGCATCCCAAGCCTCTATAAAACTCTGCCAGATAGTAATAATTATCTGGATTTCCAATCAAAGCACATGCATTTTCAGCATCCTCAATATATTCCGTGAAAAGATCAGTGTTCCCTAAATCCCTGAGAGCTGTGAATAGACGTTGAAATGTAGACATCATCACCGTGTAATATTGCAGTGTCAGCATTTGGCCTTGGTAGTTTGTTTGATACAGAGCCTTGTCGTTTTTGCTCTGATTAGTATCCGCTGTTGCTTTAATTTTTTCTTTCAAAAGTCGTACGAGTTCCATTGTATAATGGGCACAAAGATCATATTCTCTGGTTAAAGCTAGCTTCATAGAAAGATCCGTTAGGAAAGCTATGTCAGTTTCCTGCAATGTAATGTAGATTTTTGATTCTTGTAATAAAGGATCAGGTACGCGTACCTCATCAAACTTCCCGTTCTTTCTGTTAGGACCTAATACTCATATTCTCTGGTTAAAGCTAGCTTCATAGAAAGATCCGTTAGGAAAGCTATGTCAGTTTCCTGCAATGTAATGTAGATTTTTGATTCTTGTAATAAAGGATCAGGTACGCGTACCTCATCAAACTTCCCGTTCTTTCTGTTAGGACCTAATAGTTTCTCGATTGGTGTTCCACCAAACATACCCATGATAAATTTAAGCGCTCTAGTATTGTGGAAATGATCCAAGAAAAAGTAAAACCACCATTGCATATTATTAGACAAATCTTGAAAATAGGAGCATGCAAATTCTTCCAATGAAGGCCCATCTCTATTAAAGCGAAAAAAATCTTTATATAGTTCAACAAACGAATCTGTTGCGTCTCTAATAAAATAGCTCCATAACTTATTTTTCACATCTTCAATGCTGATCTGGAAGAAAACATCTCTCTCAGACCCTTCAATGTAATGCCCACTTTTTATTGACTCAATATGATCTATAAGTGGTTCCGCAATCGAACTGCCTGGTAAGCCGCGCTTTTCAGTCACCAAAACCATCGAAATAATCGGAAACTGTCGAATCGCTAAAATCCTTGAATATATACTTTGGCATTCCTCTTCTGCTACACCTTCCAGTAAATTCCATGCTGGAATAAAATAGTCTGGTATCTGTCTTTGTCGAATAGAGAATAGAAGCCTATCTAATAGGTACAATAGACATCCGCCTTTATTGTTTGTCCAAAAATCCAAAGGAATTTTTTCCATGGCGTAGAGGAAAATGGATTTCACTGCATACGATGGTAGGTTTAGCTTTTCTGTACTAGCAATACCGTCAATTAAAAGTTTAAAAACTTTGTAACAGTGGCGTTGGTGAGAATTAGTTCCTTCTTTAATCAAAACTCGAATAGGTAGCATAAAATTAAGCCTCCAAGTTAGATCATCAGGGGATTCACATGGAACGACAACGCACTTTTCTTCGGATACTTTAGCGATTATATCCTTCGATGGCCAACAAGCGGGTCTTTCTCTTGCTAGCCATGAATTTAATATATCAGCTGGCCATTTGAGACACTCTATACCTGGAATTAATCTCACTTCAGCTGTGTCGGCGAAGAACTGAAGAAGGAATTTTGCTGAAAGATAAGCAGTTTTATCCTTAAATTTGATAAACATTCCAGCATATGAAGAGGGTTTGATGACCACCAGTTTAGCCATGGAGGGTGGCATGTTTTCAAGATCTAAATAGAAATGGCTTTCGACCTCGCTTGTATCCTGCATATCATTTAAAACGACACAGTCGGTGCTAACATCCAGTCTTGTAATACATATACTAGAGTCACTTTTTCTGTTGTATGAAATTCCAAACTTTGGTAAAAACGAAAGGTTGGAATCTAACTCCTCTTCCATATTTCCAACCTGTGAAAAAATTAATGCTGAAATCTAATATCAACTTTCGCTTTTCGCATAGGCGTCGGAACATTTGCACCTTTTTTTTGCAAAGATAGACATAATATAGGCATTGAAAATTAAGGATTACTATTTCAAGGGCTAATTTCATTAAGAATCAAAATATAACCACGTGAGAAGCTTCTAAGTGAATAAATTGGTATTGGTAAAGCCGAGAGGCCACATTGATGCAAAAAATACAATAATGATACAATATTTGTCATTCGTGAATTGAGGGGGAGAATTATAATCAGCATTTGTTGCGAGAATAGATCTATTAGACTAGATCGTGTAAGAACAGAGAAAATTCTTTTTGAAATTTGTATTTTCAGGATTTTTCTAGGTTTTAAAATCAGAGTCCTGGGCCTTTCCATTTGGGAAAAATAGCACCATTTGGTTGAAATTGAGAAAAATTTCATCATATTTAACATTTTTCTATATAAATTCAAATGAGAGGGGTTTTTTTCATTTGCAAGGTATTTCTTTGACTTTTTTTTTTTACATTCAGTCAATCAGTTTTTGGAGAATGCCTTTTAGATTTTCATTTGGAACAACATTTTTAATATGCATATTACTGAGTTTGGACATTTTTTAACCGATTTGTTTGTTTTGATTCTCTTTGGGAATTTTCTTTGATGAAATTGGGAAAAACACAAACATTTTACCATTGGGAATGGGGCCTTATACAGACCCCCTACGACCCCCAATAAACCATGATATTTGTCAAGCAATGTTTTATGTGAAACTTTCATTACATAATGGCATATCATTGAACATGTTTAAGAACTAATAAAAAAAAAAGCCTGACAGTTCAGCAAATTAACTATTTTCCCTAAGAAATGAGGAAAGATGTTGAGAAATGAATAAAATGAAAATTTTTTTTTTTACATACTCGTACTGAGCGATAACCTTTCACAGATGTATCTTGTCTCCTCTTAATGGTAGACCAGGGGTAATTCTCGTTCAAGAATGCTTTAACTGGAATTGTTTTGTTGATGAGAAAATGCAGATGAGTAAAAGGCACAGTAGTAAACAAATCTGTGACAGTTCCAAAATACACATCCAAGTTCTCTGTAATTGATATCAGGAAATATTATTTTTTATCAAAAGATTATCAAGGAGATGAATGTTTTCAAGATATGCCAAATTTGAAGAAAAATTTTACACTAACCTGATTTTACAATATTCTCAAAATCTGTATAATCGTTCATTAGAACACTGTTCACTCGGCGACCATCTATTTATCAGAAATGAGATGGATGTACTTACACTTTCATCATACAAGAATTCATAGCAAAAAAGTACAGGTATACTAGTATGTATTTTTCCAATGAATTCAAAACTCACGTTCAAACCAGGTATCTGACCAGTTTTTCTTCCTGAGACTGACGTAATGTTGCTCGTCAAAATGACCTAGCTGCAGTGGTTCTTTCTTTGAGATGTCATCGCTCGGAATATACGGTTCGATTGTGGTTTGGTTATGACCACTTCCAATTGCACTGATGATAGAAAGGGTTCTCCCAAGAATATTACTGATTCCTCTGTAAATCAAATTCAAAATGAATTTTTAAATCGTGCGTGCTGCAAAGAAGAGCAAAGAGAGAGAGAGAGACAGGAATCTCTGATTAATATTACACTTGACCCAAGGTACGACCATGCATAAGTGTAGTACATCACACACTGTCTATACAAGTTTGTGATAAACTCTGCATGTACTATAGCACCTTTTCATGTAAAAACCAAGGATTTACCGTAAAATAAGTTGGTCGCCCCATTCCTTGTCTCTGGACATTCTACATAAATATTCATCCCAGGATTCCGTGGATAAAAACATCGCAAGGGGAGATCCATCTTCATGTTGGGGATTTTCCCGCAAAAATTCTACCGCCATGAGACGTACAGTTTTAGCCGTCCAATGAAATTCTCCGTTCATTCTCAGCTGATCAACGACAGAGCGGAAGAGACAGTTTCCGTCTGGGACCACATCATGGATTTCACAGTCTATGCTCTCAGACAGCTGCTCCATGGTAGAAATCATATTCCCTGTCTTGCAACTTCGACACTTTCCACATCCTTCAAGAATACATTTGGTCAAATCAGGGAAACTCTTAATTTATTTTGGGAAACTCTTAATTAATATTGCTGATGCTATAAAAGTAGTACTACATAGAATGTGCATCTGAATTTTTCAAACACACCTGAGTTCAATTGCGATGTTGCAAATAATTTTAAGATAAATAATATAGTTTGTGAAGCAATCGAAATACATTTATTGTGTTCATTAAGGTATTATAGTAGACACTACAATACAGGTAACTTAAAATGGGTTTTATAGCCTGAGGATACGTGTGAATTTGCTGTTGATTCCTGTGAAAATATAAATGATAGTTCTAGGAACATAGAATTTGGTGAAAAACGTAATGATTTCATAATTGTGGTCGTTAGGGTTAAACTGAACATTTGGAAACCTTTTTTCTGATCTATGGACACTGTCTTCTTGCAAAAATGATTTTACTACTGGTCAAAATATAAAAAGTGAGGAATATAAGAATATAATGTCAGACGATGGAAAAACTATAAAACATGTAACATTAAAATAAACCATAACTTTATTTAGAGGAATTTAAGAAGATAATGTATCAGACGATGGAAAAACTATAATATATGTAACATTAAAATATTATACACAAGCTTTATTTAGAAAAATTGGCTTTAAAATATCAGAGACTGAAAATAAAATTGTGATCGTATACTGTAATTTCTATCCTTAAGCTTAACAGACCTAACTTTGTTTGGTTATTTAATAATATTTCCATTTCTATTTGCTTTCTCTGTGATGTCTTAAAAATTACGTTAGTTGAGTTGATTTTATGTTCAACTTCGTGTATTCTCTTTTTAATGAAGATTTTTTTCCAACAATGGGTTTTAGTAACATTAAATAAACAAAGAGGATTGATATATAGATGAAGTAAAAGACACAATTTACGTGCACATTGTCAGACTTGACATCATGAAACATGAAAGAATAATTACCCTCGGCATATCCACGTACACAGGGATAAACTGAAAATAAAATTAGGATGTTCTTGTTACATTCGTAAAAAGATCTCTTACGTCACTTCCTTTTCTCTTTCTCTGAATCTATGCGTATTTAACATTTTCTTACCGTAACTCATTCCGTACGTCTTCCAGCTTTTCGGGGGTTCTCTCTCTTCATCGCAGTAATCAAAGGGATACTTCTGTTTCTTCTCCCCCTCCTTTTCTGGGCAGTGAGCGCCATGTGTACGGCAGACAATGTGGTGTCCCTGGTGATTGTGGTGACAGTGGTGGTGCTGGTGGTGACAGTGGTGGTGTTGGTGGTGGCAATGAGTCTGGTGGTGGTGGTCGGTCTCAGAGTCATCGTTCTCACCATCAGAAAATTCATCGACTGCGCCAAAAATGTATATAATATAATATTAAATCTATGATAAAATTGTTTTTATTTCAAATTTCACAACTTGGAGCATTTTTTCCCAGTCAGAATCAACCAGTACATGTTAATATATACAATACACCCTCCTTTCGGTGTTCATCATCGCTTCGGGGTATTCTCTAGAATATGGCAAGATCTTAATAACAAAAAGACTATACATATTTTTTACTTTCCGAATACAGCAGTTATCTTTGTACTATTGGTTGCAAAGATTATTGATTGCAAAACACTATATACAATTAAACATTGTACATGTGATTAATTTCGGTGCCAATCGACATAAAAGAGTCAGGTACAAATGCAATTTATGTAAGAAAATGTTTTCTGAGAATGAACAATTTCATACAAAATATTAATGATTGTGAAAAAATGTGAAATATATTAATATGTCATAATTTTTAAATTAGACCAAATTGAAATTAAATTAATCATGCGTGAACGTCACCTGTTTAGCTGTATGAATTCAACCTCTTATCAAATATACATATACTTTATCTAACTAGTTTTTCACATTTAATTGTAGTCATATTGTGAAAGATTAAAGTTTCATTCCAGAAAATCAAGATCTAGATGCGTCGGCTTTTGCATTTGATTTAGGATTTGGTCAAACTCAAACTAGCATGTCACGTGCACTTCTTGCTAAACAAACGAGTCATTACGTGAACTTACACGATTAAAAAAAAAAAGAGATTTAGCAGCACACTGAGCACAGTAAAAAATGGTAGAATACTTATATATAAATCTTATAGAAAAGTACATGCTATGAACTCAAGTTTATACAATCACTCAAACCAAAGCATTTTTTGCTAGAACTATTATATTTGGCGTATGGATCACCTTGATGAATGCGTGAAAAATTTTACAGCTCTGAAACGGCTATGTCGACAGGGAGTAGCTCGCTACGCGAGCCAACTCAAAAAATTATTTGTAGATTCTTTCGTATCGAATTCTGCAATAATAACAAACTTAACAAACAACTTAACAAAGTCTAGCTAACCAAAATATATAAAGAAATAGCTTTGATTACTTAAGTTATCATCTCATCTTGAGTCATGTATAAATTTCGAGTGACATTGATCTTTGATCTTAAAATTGATAGTCTTTTAAGTGATTTTTTAAGTCATAGTTTAATGCCATTACAAAATTATTACTTTAGCAAATAAGGATCTTGAAAAAAAAATTGTAGGACTGTATGAATTTTTTGACCTCGGTCTTTGTGCTCAAATCGACAGTAGTCCATTTTAAGTTGAAAAGCATATACATTGTATAAGGAGTTGCATAAATTTTCATTGCAAAATCTTAGAGAGAACTAGAGTTATTATCTAAAAGTACTTAACCTTAAATGATTTAATAGAATATATAATGGAATGATCTTTGCTGGTCATGGAGAACATAAAAAAGCATTACCATATTTCATGAGTGTCTTTGATCTTCGAGAAAAAATATTCGGAAGATCTGTATCATCCATGCTTCTACATGCACTATTCCTTACGCTTAATACTGACAGTGTGAACATACTTCCAGTCTTTGTGTCTTTCCAACCTTTTCTAGATGTCTCGCTGGTTGTTGAATCTTTATCCAAACCCATTTCCTCTTCAGGGAGATTTTCATCATCGGAACTTCTTCTCACTTCCGAGTTTGACCTTCCGGCGTTCATAAAAACGATAAGACTCGGTCCATGACTCGAGCTGCCATAAAGATCTTCCTGCAGTCCTCGTTCATCCTTAGGTGTTACGTCTCTGACGAAGAAGTTATTGTGAATTACTTCGTCATCATCACCATCGTCATCGTCGTGGGTTTTGGCGGGAAATTTCCTATAAGAAAAATGCTTCATATTCTCCAAAACTTCCTCATCTTCTGAATCCGTAAACACTAGCTGTGACTCAGCAGATCGTGTGTACACATTTCTATTACGTCGGTTGGTTTTCTTTGAATTTATATCAATGTTACATTTATCTGTTGTATCATATTCGGATTTAACCGCGTCTGATTTCGAATCTGCTGCTTTCC
Organism: Saccostrea glomerata; assembly: GCA_003671525.1. Taxonomy (NCBI): domain Eukaryota; kingdom Metazoa; phylum Mollusca; class Bivalvia; order Ostreida; family Ostreidae; genus Saccostrea; species Saccostrea glomerata. The sequence goes on along the minus strand of PRKT01000010.1, from coordinate 3,912,517 downwards.
ATATATTTCTTAAAAACTCGAGTTGTTTTTTTCTATCTTCAAGCTGAACTTCGCTGTTTTCCATATTTACCTCTGTGAATAAATAAAGATAGTCGTATCAAAGGATAAATAGATAAATACACAATTAAAGTAATCATACAAAAACATATACTGGAAGCTTAACTTCGCTTTTTTAAAAATATATATTTACTTCTGTGAAGAAATGTAAAGGAATGATTTAAGGATAAATTCAATGTCTTAGTACTAGACAATGACAGAAAAATATAAATACTATAACAATTTAGATTTATTTAATTTAATTCCTTTAATTTGGCGATTTATACACGACATTTTTAATCAATAAGTTTTTTAAATTTTAACCCTTAATTACTATAATCAGTATATTTGATCACCCATAAAGAATGATTGATTGATTGATTGATTGTATATTGTTTAACGTCCCTCTTGAGAATTTTTCACTCATATGGAGACGTCACCGATGCCGGTGAAGGGCTTCAAATTTAGACCTATACTCGGCACTCAGGGCCATTGAGCAGTGAGGGTTCTTTATCGTGCCAACGCCTACCGTGACACGGGACCTACGTTTTTAAGGTCATATCCGAAAGACCCGTGACTTTCACTTCTAGTGCCGAGCGCTTGGCGAAGGAACAGTCACTACCTTTGTTTACGTCTTAGGTATGACGCGGCGCCGCGATCGAGAATCGAACCCGGGCCTCCCGATCACGAAGCGAACGCTCTACCACTAGGCTACCGTGACCGGTGATAAAGAATGAATGAATATGCATGTGAAACCATTCAAAGATATACCCATGATAAACGATTTTCTGTGTAAAGAATTTCAATCTTCAAGGTGAAGGTCAAGGGGTAAAATATGAACGCCCTATCGTCATTGAGAAGTTATCATCGAAGTTGATTTTTTTTTAAATTAGGTCAGTCGTGGGGGTCAATGGGTCAGAAATCATAGCATGCTCGGAAATATCTAGTCAGGGGTAATGCACATGTCAAATAATATGAAAACCCTTTCTCTTCTCAAGTTATACATAGGGACAAATTAATATTTTTGAAAACTTTCAAGGTCGCATGGTAAAAAATCAAAGCCTATTTAGAAAGGTCTTTTCAAGGTAATATACATGTATAAAATGAAAGCTATCTCTTCTTATTCAAGAGATATGACCGAGGTTAAAGTTTTTGAAAACTAAGTCAAACTTCAAGACCAAGGTCACGAGGTCAAAAATCATAATGTATTTTAAAAGGTCTTGCCACGTGTAATATACATGTTTAATATGAAAGCCCTATCTCTTCTCATTCAACAGATATGACCAAGATTAAAGTTTTTGGAATCTAGGTCAAACTTCAAGGTCACGAGGTCCAAAATCATAGTGTATTCTAAAAAGGTCTTTCCATATGTAATATACTTGTTTAATATGAAAGCTCTATCTCTTCTCATTCAACAGATTTGACCAAGGTTTAAGTTTTTGAAAAGTAGGCCAAACTTCAAGGTCACGAGTTAAAAAATCATAGTGTTTTTTAAAAAGTTTGTCACAGGTAATACACATTTTTACATAAAAGCCATATCTCTTATCATTCAAAATTTATGGTCAGTTCAAGAAATGTTTAATTTTTTAAAACGTGGATCAAACCTCAAGGTCAAGGGGTCAAAAATCATAATGTATTTAGAAAGGTCTTTTCACATTTAATATACATATGTAATACGAAAGTCCTGTCTCTACTCATGCAAAAGATATCACCAAGGTTAAAGTTTTGTGACGGACGGACAGACTGACAGACGAATAAGAACTACTTTCCCCTCGCTTTCGCGAAAGCGGGAGACAACAAATTTAGTTGTATCCAAAAGAAGATCATTTTGTAAGAAGAAATACACGTGAAGGTCTTTGTGCCAACTATTCAAAACGTACCTAGTATGACAAAGATTTAAGTTTGTCAAAAGTAGGTCAAACGGAAGAAAAGGGAGAAGGAAAGGCTTTGATACGTGTACCAATCTAATTAAAATTAGATCTTTGATCCGCTCCAGTTTGATCGCTTTGTGTAGCGATCAAACTGGAGCGGATCAAAGATCTAATTTTAATTAGATTGATAAGTGTACACAACCATTTTTTTCTATTACACCTCATAAACACGTACGTAAAAACAATGTTATTCCTAATTGTCACAAAAATGCTTAAATCAACGAGTTTCTCAAGCAATGTACTTGTACTATTTGAGAAAGAAAATAAAAATACCTGAATTGCCCTGTTTCACTTTGAATTACATTGTGTGGTGAGTTCCGTTCTAAATTCCGTACTTGAGTTAATCATTCTTCTCTGTCTGCTAAATCGAAAGTAGAAAATTTTCAACACGGAATTTAAAAATCCACAAATCTATAAATAAACCAAAAATCTGTTCTGTTATCAGCTAGACATTTACTCCAACCTTAGAATATTTTAATCGTATTAAAAAGCAAATTGTATAATAATTGAATTGATTTTACTTTACACCTTGATCAAATGTATGAAAATGGTACTTTCTTTTCGAACATTACTGAATTGGTATATAAAGAAAACTTACTTCCTGTTACATGGTCTCCATGAAACAATTAGAGATGTAGTTAAATGAAGGTTGCCATTTTACTAATGTGTGCAAAATATAATTAATTTGCAATATGTAGAGTGAATGATACTTTATAAATCATTGATTAAGAAAAATAAGTTAATTACAAGATACTATAATACTAGTATTTTTATATTTAAAGTCGCAAAAATCAACAAGAAACATTATATTACTGTAGCTCTGAAGAGCTATTTTCTGACTACAAATCATATTAATGGAAGCAATTCCATTTTTCAAAAATTTATTTTTACAATAGCTCGAAAACAATGTGAGGTATAAAGATAAAACTTTAACAGACAATAAATATACCATTGTATAACAGATATAAAAAGTTTCAATTGGAATAAAATATTTCAATAACATATATTTAAATCTAGAAAAAATATGTCAAAAAAATGCGTATTTAAAAAAAGGCACCTGCATAATTCTGTACTTTTAGTGAAACTCATCATTGCAGAAATAATATAATTATGTTTATCAAAGAAGGGAAAGTACGTTGGACATGAATGGTCTTTTAAAGGCTCGTATTGAAAGCATGACATGTTTATATAAAGACAAGACCCCTATAAAATCCGCCATTTGCAATGCATTTTCGGTTTCAAATCTTAACATCCCGAATTTGGACAAAATGAACAGGGAAAACAATTTTCCAGAGGCTATTGTACGGAAGCGTATTAGGGCCGCAGCAGTATTCTTTTTTAATTTGTTATAACAAATTATTAATTTGTTTAAACAAATTATAAATTTGTTTAAACAAATTATTAATTTGTTATAACAAATTGATAATTTGATATAACAAATTATTAATTTGTTATAACAAATTAATGATTTGTTATAACAAATTGATAATTTGTTTAAATAAATTGATAATTTGTTTAAACAAATTGATAATTTGTTATAACAAATTAATAATTTGTTATAACAAATTACTATTTTTGGATATTTGACATGTACACAGAACTATGGAATCTATAACAGATTAAAAATCTTTGAAATATTGAATTTGTGAAACAATAAGCACACAGTCTGCAAAGCTTTTGACCTATATATTTCTTCTAGCAGCTCA